>VYZR01108541.1:243-21868 GCA_013400675.1 Oxylabes madagascariensis | reverse complement strand
GTTTGTTGTTTTTTTTTTACTTTCTCTGCATGTTTTATACATTTGTAATCCTCATAATGATTTCTCATTTTTTCTCCAGGGGTAAAGTGAAGGCTGTGAGTTTCCTCTTACCAATGGATATATCATCATTTGCTGAAAAGCAAGGTTCTCTCAAAAGCCCACAAAATCAGTGCACAAAACATCTAATGACCATTGCTGAAAAGGATATGTGAGCTGGTGAATTTTTAAAGGCCCATTGATTCCCGAGATAAATTGGCCTTAAATGATAGCTGTGTGTCAGGTTCCTCTCCTGCAAAACGTTTTGGCAGGATGCCCACAGAGCATCACCCAGCCGTGTTTCGGGTCACTGGCCTGATGTTCAGCATGGAAATGGAAGCCACAACAAAGCCAGCTGGAAGCCCAGACACTGATGAACCCACACAGAGTGAAGGTGCCTCCACAAAGTGCTTCTGTGCAGTGTGTCTCAAGGACCCCTTACCTCAGGACTGATGTGAACAGGGTGTTGAAGCTGGGTTTGGTGTGTTTGTCACAAAAAGCAGAAACCGTGTCACCACTTGTGTTTGCTGATTCCCTTGACAGAAAGGTGGCTGATGCAAATGACAAAATAAGAACTATCAAAGAGCCTGTGAGGTTTTCTCTGTAGGTAAAACTTTGAAGCTTCACTAATACAGAAGAGTTAAGGATATGTCACAGAGTTAATGTTGCCCTGAATTTCTGCAAAGCTTGGCAATGAGTTTATGTCCATTTGGTGTTCACTTCTAACAGAGTACAGGGCAGAGTAAGTACTTATTGGTATGAAAATGTGACTGCAAATCTGCTTGTCACTTGGTGTGCTCGTCCAGCTGGAGACTAAAGTCATAACAAGAAGAATTGTGGATATCAGAATTGTTTAGGAATGGCTTCTCAGCACAGCTTGGAGCAAAAATCATTAGCAGAAATTCAGCAAGCAACTGCAACATAACTGTGAGATAGAATTACAGACAGCTTGTAAAAAATGAGCAGTGCTTGTTAGTCTAATCATATAAGTGAAGATAACGTTCCATGTGTTTATTTTGATTACAGCTATTTATGGAATCAAAATACTGCACACTGCTATTTCTTTCTGTACAGGAAGCACTGATGATTGAATACTGTGTAGAGAATACATGAATAGTAGATGTTTGTACAGATAACTTAAAGGGAGATTTTCATCTCATTGTCTACTCTTAAAGTCTTGAGTTTTCTAAGGTGGAAGCAGTGACTTAGTCGAAAAAAATTCCCTCTGGATTTTCCATGATGTTGTATACGTCTATGAAATTGTGTGTTCCTTTTTTCATTTTGAATTTCACCATAGTTTTTCATATTCAAGTGTAGTTCTAATATATTCTCACCATTGAATTAATAATTTCCATTTCACTGCTATTTTATTTGTGCATTTTTATGTTCAGCTTGGATCCATACAGAGTTGCATTGTAGTGTCAGAAGTAATGAATTAATGCAAACAAGGTTCCAGTTCGGAAAGTTTACTAAATAGCCCATTTTAGAAGGCTTTACAGGGAAGTGCTTTATAAATGTTGTAAGGAAAGCATCATTTGTGGGAATTAAACACTGCACATGTGTTCAATTAAGCACCTAAATCCAGTTGTTCTCACTTAGGAAAGTAACAGAAGTCTTTGAAAAATCTGGCCCCTGGACCTTTAAGGTACCCAGACTTTTACAGTTAAGGTTTTAACACCAGATTTAATGGGATTTGGGAATCCATATGCTTTAGAAAGCTTTCAAAAGTCTCAACTTTTAATTTTTCTAAGCCTCAGCTTCCATGAAGCAGTGGTGGGAATTCTCTTCTCCCACCCTTTTTGTGAATCTACAATTCACTGTAGATACATGACTGACACAAAGACTGAGCACTTTTGTAGGTCTAGAGGAAAAAGAGAAGAGAAAAGGTGGAAGGGAAAAGAGGGGCAGGAATCAAAGTAGTCATTGACAAACGGCAGTCAGTATATGAATGAAAAGATTTATTTTTGAATTATATTTTTGCAGTCTTTAGCAGTGCCCACAGATTTAAGAACACGTGATGATGCACAGGCACATTGATTTTTAGAAGCAGTTGTGCAGATTTGACCCAGCTCTGCACCTCCAGGAGAACCAGACTGTAGCAGATGCCACAGAGAAACCACTGAGCACACCATTTTTACCACAGTACAGCATGAAGTAACTTACCATGGAGCACTTACTGGCAATTAAAACATTCCAATATTAAACACCCATAGCTTGTTCAGTGCAAGAAGGGCAGGTTTAAGCAAAGCAAGTGTTAAAGGACAGAGAGGTGCTGGCAGCAATTAAGCCACAGTTCTTTTCTTTCTTCTTCCCAAAATGATCCATACAAATTCAGAGGTGTTCTGGGCTTCTGCCTAAAACTCTGTAGTATATCTATATTAAACCTCAGAATATATACCAGACTCTATTCACTGGTGGCCAGACTGGTTGGACCACTTCAAACTGGAAATTGTTTTTTTCAGAGAAGTGGTCAGTCATGTTCATCCACACAAGTGTGGGACTGCAAAAGCACGAGAGTCAAGAAGAGCTTCCCTGCTGCATTCACACTGGCCACTGAGAGATGTAAACTCCTGCGTCACACTTGTGCTTGGGACTCAAGTGGCTTTAGATGTCCACAGCAAATGCCAATAATGACAGAGCCCTCCACTGCCATGTGTTAAATGACGTGTTCTCTGCTCCATCAGCAAGATTAGTCAAGAGTACTGAAACACATCTCTAGGCTGGAGATACAAAAGTCCTGTCAGAGTTCCTTCCTGACTTCAATCACTGGGATAGTGCTTAACTGTTACTTCAATTTATATGGTTGTGGGAGAGAGAAATTGGGTATTCTCGTTCTTCAGGAAGGTCTTTTTAAAGCTATGGTTGTACTAGAGCAGCGCAAAGCCATGGGCACTGGGACAATGGGGAGGAGTTACGAAGAGTGAAGGTGATACTTAGGTTGTGTCTGAGGGTAGCAGAGAGTCCAGTGTTTGAAATCTTGATACCCAGCCTAACAATTATAATCCTTAGATGCAGCGTCAATATACAGTAAATCTCTCCCTTGCCAAAATAATGAACAATACTTAGATGACAAAATCCAAATAAAAAAGTAAAGCTTTCTGTTCATAAAATTGAACTCCCTGAATGGTGCTGCTCAGCTGTATGGTATTCTCTTGTTACAGGATGTGCCTGCAACAGCATTTCAGTCAGTCAGGAGTACACTGCTGAGGGAATTTCCTGCTCAAACCCACTTACCATACTTTGTTTCTCTCTGTAGAGTGGTCTCACAGCACACAAATGGATCTCTTCTGGATGAAGCCAAGTCAGAGGATGTGCTTGTGAGGTGCTCCAAAAGCTAACAGGTATTCATTGCACGGGACCACAGCTAGCAAACCCCCTGGAACACCTGGAGAACAGCACCGATGGTTTCAGTCTGTGCATCCTCCTCTGCTGGTCTAATTGCACTAATTGTTCCTGTAGACTCAGCTGCTGAGCTCCTGCACTATGGAGCTCCTGTCTCAGAGATGTGGAAAAAAAAAAATCTAACCAGGTGAAATTTCATCTGGCTATACTACAGAGGAGGAGATGCCTTTCATCAGTCTTAGCTCTCTGTCTGGTGTTTAAAGAGCCTTGCTCTTGGTGCAGACACAGAGGTGGAAATGTGATGCTCCAGACTGTTAGAGAGAAGTAACATTATCACCTTCTCCACTGATTTCTTGCCCAGAGTTCACATTGGTCTCATGCCTGCATCCTCAGTCGATGAATCCACACCCAGAGGTAATAGATCAGTGTGCAGGGCACATCTTCTGTCAAAGTCAGCCACCTACTCCAAGCTCTATTTATAGGAGTGAGAGCACAATTTATGATGCACCAAATTGTCTACAACCTTTATATCCATTGTATTTTTGCTCCTCTCTCTGATATCCCTGACAGATGAGCTTCATTTTTTCTCTCCCATTTCTGATCAGGCATAATCTAAGAATATATCAGCATGGAAGTATTTCAGTTGAGCAGCCTCTGATACCAGGTAATGTTGATCTGTAATGCTGTTGTTTTCAACGATGCTAGCAACATTAATTCCAGCACTGACAGTCTCCTTCTGCAGTCCTGAATCTTTTTTTTTTTGTTTAGCTGGGGTGAAAAAATCAGAAATAAGCTTGAAGCTCATTTGAAGGTCTCAAATAGGTTGTAGGCCTTGAACAGTCCTTCAGTGTTGTGGCAAATCTGATGCTTTGTAGCTCCACCATTTCCATGTCCTTCTGTGCACAAGTATATATGGCTGGTTCAGAGGTCACAGATGCTCTTCTTTACTGTTGGCTGCTACCAAGCACACATTATTCTCTCTTTAGGACGCAAAAATACAGGTTGTTTTAGATCTATTCTGCACTTCTACTTCATAATGCCCTTACCCAACAAAAGATCCGTTCAGAAATTAAGCTGTTATTGCAGTTAAAACACAGGTGCAATGCTGCTAACCTCACATGGGGAAGTTGTTGGCTGTGCTGGAGTCAAGACAGATGGTCACTTCAGGGAATGTTTCTTTTATGGCAAGTGCTCATTTGAGTAGGAATATTTCTAGCTGGATGAGTCACCTCTTTCTCGATTGCTGCATCAGATACCAACACATGATTTGTACACAAGGATATTCAAAGATGTGGCACAGGCTGAAAATGCATCTTCAAAGCATCCTGCAAGGCTTTCTTTCTCCACTGGGAGTATTATATGGCCCACGTAGATGAATTAAAAAAATTTCCTCCACTGTTTTATTTTTACTGAAAACTGATGAAATGTCCTTTTTCTTTTTTTTTTACAAAAAATCATGTGGTACTCATATACAAAATCAGTCCCATAACAGCAAAATGCACAAAATCATAATAAAATTTCTCTGTTTAATGTAAAAGTAAGAAACTTAGAGTAAAGTGCAAAAATTAGAGCGAACATTTCTGTTCTGTGGCTCTTCAGCAGCAGGTTTGACTCTTCTCTGGTTTGGAGGACGAGGACCATCATCTGCATGCTGGTTGCCATGGAGACTCCCATCGCTTTTGGAATCACAAGTTTTGCCTGAAAGGAAACACTCCTGCAGTGTGAGTTTTTAAGGACCAGAGAGCTTTCTGTTTGTCAGCACACCACATACTAGATTAACCACCACATCTAAGCAGGTGGGAGGGAAGGCAGTAAAATATTTTCTAGTAATTAGTGACAACATATTTAGTCTGTATAAAATCCACAGAACACATAAATAGAACTACAAGACTTGCTGCGTTAGATTAGGTTGTTATGGCACCAAATCTATTATCTCCCAGTATCAGCTGCTTCAAAGGAGAATGAACTTTGGTCACAGAACATGAACATAGCAATAAATCCTTCTGACTCCTGCAGCAGACAGGACTGAGGTCTCTCTTGAGTTGGTAAGGCTCCCCCGTAACTACATCTTTTCTAGGAAAAGATGTGTACATGAGCAGTTCATGGGTCTGTCCCTGTGAAGAGCTGTCTGATGTTTATCCATCCTATCTGCATTCCCAGAAGGGCTCTGGGGTTTGACAGCTCTGTCAGCTTCTTTCTCACTAGTGCACAATCAACACCTGGGATTGCTCCAAAGGTGAAATTTGTCTGGCCCTAAAGATTGTGCAGAAGGGTAATGTGTGTATATGTTGGCATGAATTTCTGGCTTGAGTAAAACTATAGTTATTCAGAAGATGAATATAAAGAACTTGCTAGATTAAGCCTCAGTTACTTCCCAGTTCTGTGGTCTTTGAGAGATGGTAACTAAATAACTACCTGTTACATCTCCAACTTTCATCTGATTTCTTCTTTTGAGGCTGTTTTGTGCATCTGTGGGGCCATCAACATACTTCATTGCAATAGTTGGGGTCTGGTCCTTCTTTTGCTGAGTCTGAGTATCTGAAAGAAGAACACAAAAGACATTTAATTGGATTGTATTAATGTTCATTTGTTCAAGGAGGAAAATACGTGTCAAGTTGACTCTACCTGGCTGATGAGAACTTGGTATGGTTTCAGTCTTGCCTTCTGGAAAGGACTGAACAGATTCATGGCCAGAATCTAAATCTTTCATTGGCCTTCCCATAATCTCATTCTCAGTTGCAGATTTATTTCTAATGAGGAAGTATGTGTGCATTTTCCCTTTGCCTTTTACTTCTATTTCTCCTCTTTCAGTAATCTCAAAATTCTTGTATTTTAGGCACCTAAAGTATCAGAAGCAAAACGACACATGAAAATTCAAGACAAGTAAAAATGACACTGACGTTTTGAAAGAGCTGAGTGATCAAATCACAACAGTCTGAGAAAAAGAGTCTCAATTTGTGAACAACTGAGGATTTGTTCCAACTGTTTATTCAAGCCTGATGTGCTTTCATAGCTTTACACATACAGCCTGATCAAAAATTAATGGATCACATAGTCAAATACTTCAGAAGGGCAGAGGGTTCTTATTTACCAGTAAATAGAAATTAAGAACTGAGGCAGCCAATATCAGCTAGACAGAATTATCCCCAGTCATTTCATCAGAGAAGGCAATCAGGTTGGTCAAGCATGACTGACTAATTTATTTTATATCCAGACTTACTATTCCCAATTGCCTTTTGCATGTGCTCAAAAATGGCCATTCAGTTTTCTCTGGGACTGACATGAGGCTGATCAGCCTTCAGTTTCACCGTGTCCCCCTTGCCATTTTTCCATACAGCTGTACCTTTCTTCAGCTGCTACAGTGCTGACAGTCATGGCCTTCCAGAGCTGACAGCCAGCAGCTCTGCGGTGCCATCACCCAGCTCCCATTCCCTCAGGTCCCTTCTGCTCCCATGCCTTATTTCTGTGGATTGAGATGTCTCAAAAGACCCCTGCTCTGACCCTCTTCCAGTACTCATGGTTCACCTACTCCTTGAACCCTGACCCTTGGTGCAGGGGCCTTGAAGATCTCATCAGTGAAGACCAAAGCAAGAGAGGCCTTGAGTAACTCAGCATTCTTCAGGGCACTGTCACTAAATCACCTGCCACAGCAGGTCCGTGTTTCTATTTATATTCCAACACTGCAGAAGCTCCTCTGACTGCCTTTGAACTTTGTTGCCCATTTCAATGCCAGCTGAATTCTCATTTTCCCAACATCATTCCTATGTGCCCAGACAATGTTGTTGTACTCCTTCCTTTGTAGTTTGTCTTTGCTTCCACTCTTGCATACAGATTTTATGCATACAGAATATAAAGTTCTTGAATATGCACTATTAATTTTTTATGAACATGAGTTTCTGGAAAGTAAATTACAGCATGAAAAGGATAGCTGTTTATGTAGTTAATCCTTAGTAAGTGTAAATATAACTATTTCACTACAAATTAGGGTGTTCAATTTAAACCTTTTGTTATTAAATGTTCTGACTATCTTTCTAGCAGCTACATATATTTATCAGTATTTCCAAATAAGCTATCAGAATTTTTTTTGTTTAATATTTTGCTCTCTAGGATGGAGACTCTAAAAACCTCTTCTTCTGTATATAAGTACCTTTGGAATAATTAGAAAAAAAATAAAACTCTTTACAAGCAGTGACTCTTCTTTACAAGCTGCTTGAATGAGTGACTAAGCACTGTCTACACTGAAAGGTGCATCTGCCAAGGCAGTGGATTTTAGCATGGATTTGGGCAGGTGAGGTTTCACCACGGTTACTCACTGGTAGGCACTGGAGCTGAGGTGAATTTTGCTGGGGACGCCGTGGCTCTCCATGCGGGAGGCGATATTCACCGTGTCCCCAAACAGGCAGTACCGAGGCATCTTTTCTCCAACAACCCCCGCCAAGACAGGACCTGTATGGATCCCAACTCGAATCTTTACAGAGACATAAAACACCCCCCAGAAATGTCACTTGTTATTTAACATCTTTCTTAATGCTATCCAGCCACCGAAAAGTTTATCTCGACACAACACTGGACACCAGTATGATATCAAATATCTACAGGGAGAGGCTCTTTGTGAAAATGTGCCCACGTGGGCCTTGCCCAAAGCCAAAGAGGAGTCAGAAGCAGCTCTTTGAGGTGCTGCTGCAATACATTAACCAGAAGCTCAGCACAAGAAGCAGACAGACACACACGCACCGTTGTGGTAACTTACTTGGATAGGATTTCCAGAAACGGGGTTCTGTACTCCTTTGGCTGCCATTATCATGCCCAAGGCAAAATTAGCAACTCTCTCTGCGTGAGTGGGCACAGGCACAGGGACCCCACCTACCACCATGTAGGCATCTCCAATGGTCTCCACCTTTAATTGAGAGGGACAAGCACGTGAGCATGCCAGGTGTATCTCACTCAGGTTAGTGGTTTGCTGTTCAGGGCTCTTCCTATCTGCACCAACTGCCCCTTTCTCTTAAAAGATGCTTCCAATCACTGAGAAGCTTTATCACACATGAGTTTCCTTGAGATGGAGATGCTTTCCTTCACTCCACACTCAATATTTCATCGCATTCTGTCCCTGCTCACTTGACCCACTTTAGATGTCAGTGTGAGACACCCTAAGGAGAAAGGGCTGCTGTGCCAGTGTCAGACTGTTTGCCTTCCTCTTACCCAGGGCAGGCCTGTATGCAGAGAGCTAGCCCGAGGCACAGCCTCATGAGCCAGGAGGTTACCTGATAGATGAGTGTTATTAATTAGCTCTAATTCACAATTGGTGCTAAAAGCATGTTTCTTATTTGAGAGACATTTATTTTTTAAAAAGGCAAATTAAAGCAAGGGAGCCCATTCACTGTTGATGATGATTGAGGGGTTCACACTTAATTAAGGAACCTCCAGTCTCCAGGATGTCACAGAACACAGTGTGAGCTAAACAATTTGGGAGCATCCTTCTCTACAACCAGCTGTTTTCCCACAACAGCTGCAGCCTGTGAGACAAATGAAGAGTTTGTCCTCCTCCAGGCATCCAGTCTCCTTGAAATACATGGTAAAGCACCTGAGAAATACTTTGGATTTTGTTCCAGTACCAGAAATTTTGCTGGGAATAGAACAGACCTGTTTGAAACAGAGAATTCTTAAATGTTTAAAATCCACCGTAAAAGCCTGTTACGCAGTAATGAAATTTTCTAAACTGCTCTTATGAGGCAATTATTGGCCCATTTATCATTACTGGCCCATTTATCATCAGTAAGCAAGAGATCTTTTAGATTAGACTAATTGGCTTTCTTAAAAATTAACACCAATAGGAGAGTGGAAACATAATATTTGGGTTTGTTCATTAGCACAATGACTTAAAACAGTTCAGCACATCAGTCTCAAAGAATGTGTTCCTGTCCATGCCTTCTATCAGACAGCCAAACCCACAGTGATGCCAGTAATTTTCTGTAGCAAAATANCAACCTCATGAGCCAGGAGGTTACCTGATAGATGAGTGTTATTAATTAGCTCTAATTCACAATTGGTGCTAAAAGCATGTTTCTTATTTGAGAGACATTTATTTTTTAAAAAGGCAAATTAAAGCAAGGGAGCCCATTCACTGTTGATGATGATTGAGGGGTTCACACTTAATTAAGGAACCTCCAGTCTCCAGGATGTCACAGAACACAGTGTGAGCTAAACAATTTGGGAGCATCCTTCTCTACAACCAGCTGTTTTCCCACAACAGCTGCAGCCTGTGAGACAAATGAAGAGTTTGTCCTCCTCCAGGCATCCAGTCTCCTTGAAATACATGGTAAAGCACCTGAGAAATACTTTGGATTTTGTTCCAGTACCAGAAATTTTGCTGGGAATAGAACAGACCTGTTTGAAACAGAGAATTCTTAAATGTTTAAAATCCACTGTAAAAGCCTGTTACGCAGTAATGAAATTTTCTAAACTGCTCTTATGAGGCAATTATTGGCCCATTTATCATTACTGGCCCATTTATCATCAGTAAGCAAGAGATCTTTTAGATTAGACTAATTGGCTTTCTTAAAAATTAACACCAATAGGAGAGTGGAAACATAATATTTGGGTTTGTTCATTAGCACAATGACTTAAAACAGTTCAGCACATCAGTCTCAAAGAATGTGTTCCTGTCCATGCCTTCTATCAGACAGCCAAACCCACAGTGATGCCAGTAATTTTCTGTAGCAAAATAAAAACAACTGTAAAAAGCTACTAATGTAAACAGATACCATAATTATTTTTCAGACATAGTAGAAGATTTAATTCAACAAGATTAATTCATAACTTCAGATGTTTATAAGCTTGGGCCAAGTTTCTTTGATCAATGTTACTATTTCATTTCTTCCCCAATTCCCTGCGATAGTAATCTCATCCTTGCTCTCTGTACCCCAGTTACTTCTTTCAATATTAATAGGAGTTATATACAGGCTTCAAAAGGAGATTATTATAGTGACAGATCATTTACTTATGATGGATAATGTAGATAGAATATGATGCTAATTTATCCTGAAATCTGTGGGCCATATCCTGGATGCTTCAATTATTGAATATAGATTCCTTGCCAAGGAAGAAATGCTTCTGATTTCCCTGTACAATTTATTGTGGGATGAACTGCAAGCCTTGCCTGAGCAAGGAATGAATGAGATTTGGATTTCACCCTTTACTATTTCTGCCTTCCTCAATGTTTAATGAGCTGGGAACAGACAGAAACTTAGGAACTGCTCTTCAGCACATTAAATCTAGTACCTCTGGAAGTGTTAATAACACTATTATTATAGGCCAGCCAGGGCTCTGATCTTTCCAGCACAGTTTGAGGACTACATGTACAGTCTGGGTCTAATTGATGCTCTCTGGGGGTTAGCAGGAGATGATACCATTGCTGAAGATCTCCATGAAATAAAAGTCTAGCTATTGCCTGGGCATTGTTTATAATGCTATTTCCCACCTAAAGAGACAATGACATAGTGACCTATGTAGAAGAGGTTCAAATGAAAGAACTAGGCAAAATATTCATGTTGGATAGGCATTTGAGAAAGGAGGGAGAGAGGGAGATATATGAAAAAAGAGCCATTCTGGTATTAGCATTTTGGAAAGAGACTTCAGCCTATGACAGAAGTTGTGTTCCTGTCCAATAATTTCCACTTCTCCTTGTTTTTCAGTTTGTGCAGCCACTACAAATAGCTAATATCTTATGGTTTAATCATGCTGTGGTGAAGAGGATTTAAGTACATTTATAAACAAAACAAACAAAAACAAAACAAACAAAACCCAAACAAATGACAAAAAACGCGAAAATTTCTGCAGCCTTTTTTCATCAGTACTTACCTTGTACACATCATGCACTGTGGTCAGTCTGTCAAATCTCAGGTACATTGAATTTAACATGAGAACTATCTGAATCGGCTCACACTGGGCACAAATGTTGGTAAAGGTCACCACATCACTGAACAATATAGTGCACTCCTTGAACTCTCCTGTGGGCAGAAAGAGCAGTGGTGTTTGTAGTGGCTGGACAATCATGGTATCTGTTTGAGACTTGTTTGAAAAGATCATTCTGTGGCCTCTCAGGTGTAATAATCATACACGGGTGCTGAGGTGAAGGAGAGGTGTCAATGTAAGAGTGTATCAAATATAAGAATAATTGCACATCCCAAACAACCCAAACATCTGAATACACCATATACAGGATACGCTTAGCTCGTTGTCCCTAATTTCATATATGCTCTTACTAAAAGGAATTTAAGCATATTATTGCTATCCGTAACAACAATGGGAATCATCATGATCCTACATTTATAGATAGCATAGAGGTACTAAGAGAATTTTCTAGCAAAGACCACTTTCTTTATTCTGTTCACTTCTGAACCCTTTTTTCTTGTATACCCATGTTAAAACCAAAATCTCAGATTACTGCTGAAACACTGAACTTTGTTCACTGAATGGGCAGCTACTACCACCTTTCACCACCTAAGGAACAATTTTGGCAAAAAGCTTCCAAAGCTTTCTTTGAAAGAATAGCCTAATTTTTATTATCAGCAAAATTAAGGGTCTGTGATCATCCTCCTAAGCATGGATGTCACCAAGTAGAGAATGGGCTCTAGGGCAGTGGCAAAAGGGCTGTGCCAGCACCCCAATCTCTCTATCACCATCTCCTGCTGCACAAATCACACACCCCAAATGCATCCTGTTCATTCACCTGCCTCAACTCGCTTCCCCTCTTTCAGCTGGTTGGCCACATGCTGGGGAAGCATGGCATAGAGCAGAGCTTCAGTCTTCTTCTTCTCTTCCTCCAGGTGCTTGGACAGGATCCGCAGTTCCTCCTTCTTCCTCTCCAGCTGGTTTGAGAGCTCCATCTCGGCCAGGCGCTGCTGATTGAGGAGAATCAGGTCCCTGGTCACGTCGTGAGGGGCGATGTCTGCAATGTGCATCTGCCGCTCCTCCAGCTCGTGCAAAGTGCGGAGCAAAGGTGAGCAGAGGTAGAGCATGCACTGCAGGGACTCCATCCACATCATCTGCCCTGTGTGGGACAAGTGTCGGACAGGGGTTTCAGCAGGGTGGCCTTTCACAGGCTGCTCAGCATTACTGGTGGTACTTTCAGGGGATGAGTTCTAAGGACTGTGGGTTTCTGTAGGGTCTGGATGATCACAGGAATTTATTTCCTAGGAACTGGAGGTGAACTTGTTCAGAGGAGCCGCACTAGGCAAATAACAAAATTTTGGAACCCAGGAAGCAGTCACTCCCCCATTGCAGGTGCTGGGCAGAGCCCAACTATGATTCAAGTCCCTCCTTCTTGTGAGGAACCCCAATGGCCACAACATCTCTCCTTTCTGCTCCTCTCTGCATTTTCCCCTCTTCTCCTCCTAGTTCTTGAGCTGTTCCCAAAGACAGTCAGTCAGAATCATGCACAGGGGAACTGAGACTCACAGTGATTAAGCAAAACATTTGAAGTTTCATTTCACAGTGCATAGTTTGTGTCCCAGTAGAGTCAATGGCACTTTCCTCCCTGGAAATTGGAGCTTTCAGTTACTACCATAATCTAAATAAGCAGTTACAAAAATGGCTGAAAGGTAAAAGGGATTTTTGGTGGGGGATTTTTTGAGTTTTGGTTGAGGATTGATTACTATTATTATTATTATTATTATTATCATCATCATCATCATCATCATCATCATCATCATCATCATCATCATCATCTTGCTTCATAAGTATCATTGTTTTCTAAATAGCAATCTAGGAATTCCCATTTCTTTCTTTCTCCCTCACTTCATCCCCAGGGCTACTGGATGAACAGCTTTAAAAGTAAGAGGATTGAAACATCAGAAATGCATGTGAATTAACCCCTAGAGCATAAAAGGAAGTACAACTGTACCCATGACTAGTCAAAGTTTCTTGTTTTGGTAGCATTACTTTTTCAAGGTGTCCCTAAACCCTTAATTTTTTTCTGAATCTCAGGAAAACAAGATTTGACAGTCATTACATAAAGGTGAAAGGAGACAAGAGAAAATTAGGTCGCGCTACATAGTTCAGAAAAGAAAAACTGAAGTCACAGAACAATTAAACCAAATGTCATTATAGTTAATTACACCAAGCATAGGATCATCCCATATTTAGTCCTATCAGTAAAAATAAAGCAAATACTGTATCTTTTTTGCTGAGATAATTTTAACTGGTAAACTCTCACGTGGCTTTGGGGGGGTGTGTGAAGACAGAAATTAGAACCTAAAAATGTGCTACAAAAAATAAAAAGCACAGGGAACTAATCTATTTTTAATCACATTTGAAACCCAGCCAGTAGCAAATAATTCCCCTCAAAGGCATAAATTAAGAACAAATCATGCATTCACATGTGGATATTGCAGCATCAGAAAACCACCATATTTCTAAGCCTTTCAAATAGGAACAGAGTTGTTGTTTCTGATGGAAAGCCTTAAAAATCTGGTGCAGTGATAGCAGAATTTGTGTACAAGCATCTAGTGTTTCCCTAAACAGAACCATCTAATCTTCTCACAGCCCAAAGGCTATTTATAGGACTTGAGTGAGGTCAGGAGTGCACCTCAGCGTAATTCCTGATTTAATATGAGCACTTATGCTGTTGAAAACAGTGAAGTACCTCTTAGCTCTAGCATGGGCCGTTCTTTCCATGACTCAGGCATCATCTCTCTTCTAGTCTGGAAAACAAATTGGCTGTTGATGAATTTCTGAATGCTGGAGATGGTGAAGGGCACTTCTGGGTGAATGATCCTGAAGTACTGATCCAAGCAGATGCCCATGGTCTGAAGGCCAGGTACAATCTTTTGAATGCTCACCCCAGCTTGCTTCACTTTGAGCTTAAAAAGAAAATATGGACCAATATTACAAGGCTTATTTCTGAGTAAAGGTTCTACCTTGTCAGCGTAGCACTACACAGCTCTGAATGCATGCCCTTCATAGCAAGACAAAACCGCAAGAAAAGAATGTTGTTGTTAAAATGTTCCTTCCTGTCAATTGTGAAAACTCCCAAAACTACCTGCTTGCATTTGTATAGCCCTCACAAACAGCCTTACAGGTAGCTGCAGGAGAAAATTAGAGATACCAGAGTGTCTTGTATTCCAAAATGAAAACAACTGTGGCATAAAACACCTTGGCAAATATTAATTTCCTAATAGATGCCATGGATTACTTTCTCTTAATGAAGTGTAAAGGTTTAGTCATTTTCCTTTACTCTGCTGACCATACATGAGCTCTTAAATTCTGCAGAAATGTTCTTCTCTGCTTGTCATCAGTTATTGAAGCTCTGACTTGGCTACCAGTAATGGGTGTAGGACTTTTCTTCTTTGCACACTAGTAATTTTATTAAATTATGCATGCTGGCCTCCTTCAAAGGTTTAAGACTCTGTATTTTGGCTGATGTGGGCAGTGGCATGAAGCAGATTCTGTGCTCTGGAATCTCAATCAGCACAATGCCAAAACATATTCCCTGAGGGGAATGTATTCAGCCTCCTTCTGCTGTCCCATCCTCAGCTTCTCCTTTCTTTGCTCCTGTCTTAAGCCAATATTCTCTCCACAGAGTTTGGAGCAAGAGGACCTGCAGCTTGGTGAGAACCCAGGCGAGCTGGGAACCAGCCAGAGGGCAGTCCTGTGTGTGCACAGGAGAGGAGACTCAGTCCTGCCCCAGAAGGTAACGAGAGTTTTGGGTCCCATGGTGTTGCATGCTGCTGGATTCAGTAGGTAGCTGGGCTTTCCCAGCAGAAGCATGTAGGAACAGGCTCAGGAAGCACATAGAGCCTCAGCTGCCAGCAAAGCCCTCAGAGCCTTGGGATAGGTCAGTAACAGCCAGGAGAGGGGGAAACTGTAAGTGCAAAGCCAGTTTAAAGGATGGGACATGTCTCTGGTATATCCAGGGACAGGAAGGCGACCAGAAACCTCGAAAAATTCTGCTCACTATTTGGTAACAGATAGACTGCTGCAATAAACCTTGCTGGCATATCTGCAGCTGTTTCAGAATGGTAAACTCAATAAATGCAAAGGAGGTTCCCATCTGCAGTGATACCGAGCATGTCTGTGTACAGAGTATTTCTGCAAATCCTGTGAGTGTGCACTGCACACACAGCACACGCAGCAGGGAACTGTGGGACAGTCAAAACAGAGGGAAATGACTTTGAGATTTATGCAAACTAAGGGCCCTGACCACATGTTTGTCCTACCTCTTTGTCAAAAACCATATGAAAAGGAAGTCCATTGCAAAATGTTTTTGTGTCAATCCAGAGGCTCTTGGGATAAACAGGATCAAATCCTCTCAGGAGCTTACCTGCAGCGAGATAAATGTGTAGTTTTTAAATCAGGCTGCACCTCATAAAACCAATCAGCATTACTTTTTATCACTCAGTGAGACAGGACCCTGTATCATTGTGAGTGAAGGCAAAGCAAACAGTGTGTGGGCCCAGAAATGTACACACATCTGTGCTAAGTGCTCTGCAGTGTAATCCGCAGCTGATTAGCAACTAATCTGAGTCAGCTAAGTGTTTAAAACTTAAGCAAATAAAAAACACAGAGCACTAGATGCATGAAATTATGTGGAAAAAATAAGAACAGATGAACAACTGTAGATGTTACTTCTCTATGAATCTGCAGATGCCACAGCAATATAACACAGCTACATCCACAAAAATGTGCACAGAAGTGGATTTAATACATTTTGCCAGCTAGTAAGGAACACTTACAGAAAAAAACCAGTGTGATCTGGGTTTTAGTCTCCTATACAATAAACCATATGTACAATGTCCATAGCACAGAGACAGAATTACCATTTGGTTTCTATTTTACTTACCCTGAGATTTTTTACAAAATGGTCACAAATCTACAGAGTAATTTGTGCTTACTAGCAGATATTTTTGTAAAAGGAATACAATGAGTAAAATATCAAAAGAGCTCATCTTTTGAATGAAGCACCCAAAACCATTGATCTTCATGGTATAAACTTGGATTCCCAGTAACCCACCAGAATCAAAAGGATGATTATTTCCAGTGATGTCTTTCCCCCTGAAGGTGGCTATGACAGTTACTCCAGTAACTGCTGAGAGCAAATGCTCAAGTCACTCAGGAGACTGGTGCAAAATATTACAAACTTAGAACCTAGCTTTTAGGCCTCTTACTGCTTCAGGGGAAGTCAGTGTGGGTTTTTAATTTATCAAAGTCTGGCTCTTGATAACTCACACTTATAGCTAAAGATTTTTTTTTTTTAAAGGTGGTCTAAAATTTTATTTTAAATATATATTAACTTCTTACTTAGTGTATCTGCCTTTGTAATGCATGTGACACTGCACCAGGTGATACCAGGTTCAATTTTTCACTCATCCCAGAATGCAGACCTCTTGGCAATACTGAGCTAGATTCTCATTCCTTTTGGGGAATCAAAACATCCTAACTGAAAAACTCCTTCCATTTTATAAACATCTAACACATAGAGGCAAGAACAGAGATTATAAGATTAGCAGTACACTTTTGGTAGTGGAGGATGTAACTTGGCTTTCAAAATTTACTACAGCTGATAATTTTGGAAAGGAGTAGTATCTACCAAGTTAAAAAACACACTTTTAAATTCAGCATCTTAAACCAAGTGACATGAGAATGATGAATCAAATTCACCACACAATGGCATTTTATAGAAGAACAATTTTCAGATGAAAGCCCTGTTTAGGAGACAAAAGTGACAGGTCATATTCCATTTAAGTATCTGTCATTACTAAGCATGCTTATTATCTGCAATTTTTCTTTGATCATCAATGTCAAACCGAAAGAAACTTAACCAGAAACATTTTGAAAAGTTGCAGAGGAAATAAAAAATGGTAACTCCAAAATGGATGGGGGGGTGGGAATAGGGAGGCTTACTGACTTTCTAACTGAAGAGACTCAGAAATGATGATGAGCTCCCTCTGAATGATCTCTCACCTTTTCCTAATGTGATGATTCCTCTTAATGTTTTCCAGTGACTTTTCTTAACGGGACAAACAGAGTTTCCTTTGTCTCCATTTGCATTCTTGGCTTTTTCAAAGTCCTATTGAAATAAATCCAAAGGGAAATTCAAGGTTTTTTTAATCTTAAATATATTTTACTAATATGGTGACAATGCATATTAAAATACCTCTTTATTCAGTTGGTTCTCAATTTGTTTTTCAGAGTCAACAAGACATTGAGATGAGGAAGAAAATTCATTTCTTTCCTTGCATGGAAATAGAGGGGTTTGAGTGACAAGAAAAACAATATGTTCTTTTTTCCCAGTTCTTTCTTCTTCTTCTGTTTGATTGACTATTTTCATTGAAATCTCAATGTTAAAAAAATCCAGGGCTGCTGCACCGATGATTCCTGAAGGGGAAACAAAAGACAAGGTATTGCCAAGAACAAAACCTTTTCAATTCCCCTTTTAGAGGGCCCACAGTGGAATTTCACTGTTTCAGAAATCACTTTTCCAAAGGACTCTGGAAGAAGAAAGCAACGCATGTCGTTCTTGCTACCGTTGCCATGATGAGAATATGCACATAGGAGGTCAGCTTTAAAGTTACTGCTGCTTTTGCCTTGGCTGAGGACAAATGCTGATTTTCTCTAGGAGCAGCTCAGCAGGATATCTGAAGAATGTTTCCAAGTAGCCATAGAGCAATGATATGAATTCCCATCAACCCAAAGGGTGCAGGGAGTCTAAAGAGATTCTGCTATACAATCTATTTCAGTCATTGAAGGATGTTATATTTTGAAAGGAAGGAAATATCTTTCATGCAGATGCATATTCAGTTCTCTCATTTCTGGTTAGGTATTGGGCAAAATACTGGACATCAAAATGACATCAAAAGCTCTGTCTGAAACTCCAAATAATTCTGTGCTTTCAATATCAAACAAGTTTTGACAAAGGGGGACATTTTGATGAACTTCTAAATTCAGCATCATTTATGAAAGAAAGGAACATGATTGTCTCTTACAGGCCTATAGCTCTCTAATGCTTGCACAAGTACAGCTCTGGAGATTCTGGTAAATGCTGGTAAAAGATTCAGCTTGGAGCAGGGTTCAGTAGAAGTTTTACAGATTGGATGTTCTACAGGGTGGGTGAATGTCTCCAACTCAACTAGAATTTCTACTTCACTGTAATTTAAAAAACGCGAGTAACTGAGAATTAATAAACAGTTAGACACAATACACACCATGAACTTATTTTTTCTTCCAGGGAGGAAATATAGCAAGAATGGACATTTATGGCCTGGATTGCCACATAAAGTTAAATTTGATGAAAGTTTTGATGAAAGTTACTGGAAGCTAGGAGTGATCAGGCAGTAGAGAAATACTGAGTTCAGGTGTCTGGACACTGAACTCTGCCAGGCTTCAATTCCATGGCCAGGCCTCATCTGAAAAAAGATACTGAACTCTGAGTGCATCTGCAAATATATGATTACTCTGTATATCTATTGCATTGATCTGTACTCTGCATTTAGTCTCATTACCTGGCACAATATGGCACAGACCTCTTCTGTCTGAATAGTAATGTAAATGCATTGACCCATCTTCATTCTTTTCTACTCTAAAAGATGGTGCATTCATCTCCTGAGGAAAAAAAAAACAAATGAAACCAAAACCTCAATATCTTTTTTCTGAAAAAGTTTACTGATTAATTCCACTTGTACAAAAGTATCTCATGCCCTAATAACATAAACTGTAATATAAATGAACTGAAAAACAGAAAATTAAATATTCTCACCTGTGAAGAAAAATCTGCTATGCATTGGAGCCAATGTAGTAAATAATGCCTAATGTTGAGGACTAGTCAAAACCAATCATTTTTAGAAATTGTCCTAACATTTGGAGTGATCTGTTTCAGAACATAGCAAAAGAGAACATGCTATGGTGATTTTTTTCATTATTTATTCACACCTATGAGCTGCTGTTCCTTGTGTTATGAACTCTGGCAGAGTCCATCCATACCTGCTCAGCAGTTACTACTCGGACTTGCCTGGTAAGAAAGGGACAGGTAGCTGTGCAATGCATCCAGGTTCTCTATGAACTCATAGAGATTTCCACCCAGTGTCCTCAGCATGTGGTCATAGCCTGAGCGCTTACAGAATTCAAAGAAATACTTTCCAAACTCCCTCAGAACAATGTCAGCAGGAACACCTGGCAAAATAAAGATACCTTAAGGAATAAGAAAGGTCTGAAAGTTCTTGCAATGCTGTCAGGTGGATTAAGATTGAAGGCAGAAAATTTGCCACATAGGGAAGGCATTCCCAAGGGCACAAGTGACAAAACCTGGGCTGCAGTCTCAGGCTTGACCCAGGATGATCCATTTTTGAGGCATGCTAACACATACCTAATACTTTGCAGGCTTTGTCGATAAGCTGCATTGTGATCTCATCTTTGTAAACCTCAAAAGTCAAGAAAGAATCCTGGACTCCAGCCTGCAGCCTGCAACAGAGAAGAGAATATTCTTGTCTCAGCAGTGCTCTACATACAACATGCTTGGGTGACCCAACTGGCATTTCTTAAGAACTGTTTGCAGTGAATGCACTCCTCAACCTCCCTCAAGCGTTATATTGAAACATACTACTTCACCTAATGATGTAATTAAATGAAATTGGTTAATGAAATTGCCTTAACATGGCTGAATGGTGGTGTCCACCTCACCATCTCTGCTGTTTCACATTATGGTATTACAGTAAACTCTTTCAAGGATTAGGACATCATACTGTGGGGTGAGAGAGCAAGTGGAGTCTTAGTTTGTCTTCTGGTCTACTGGTATGTTGTTCAATGTGGCCACAATATCAAGCTCTTGGGGTTCTCCAAACCTGCTGATTTTTTTTATACTGGCTTGGATGATAATATATGGTGGATGGATTATATGGCATCTAAGTATCACTTGGGTATCTTGGAAATACAATATAGCTCATAAAAACAAGACAAAACTAGAGACGATACAAGGCCAGATTGAATGGGACTTTGAGCAACCTGGTCTAGTGGAAGGTTCCCTGCTCGTGGCAGGGGGACTGGAACCAGATGATCTATGATTCTATGGTTAGGTGCTTTTCTGAGTACTGGAATTGAACTAACTTTATATTAAGGATGACATCTTTTCCGTGTAATTACTTCTCGATATTGTCACAGTGAGCCAGTGAGTCTATAGCAAAATTGTCTATAAGACTAAATGTCATCTTTAATTATCTGATACGACAAATTAATTGGGACAAATTAGTATCAGAGGATGAAGTGTTACAAGGCAAGAAACTCTTACTTTTGCCCTGTTAGTTACTCCTAATAAATACTTGACATACACATCAGCTACCATTTACCAATAAGAAATTATATCCCCTGCTGCTGAATTCCTGAGCACTTTCTTGCAATGCACTACATTTATTGGGAACGCATTACCTTAATTTTTCCCATGTTTCTTCACCATACTTTTCAACCACCAAAGACTTTAGGCACGCGTTTATAAATCCATACTGCAAAAGCAAATATACGAACATGGAAAAGATGTACTGGTTTTTCAAACATCGCCCCAACGCGCCACCTTTTTCTATTTCAGACTCCTCTGCTAATTTGATATTGCAAGAGGAACAGTAATAATGCTTGACGGCCTAAAGAGAAAGTAATAATGTTGGACAGCCATTACATCTTTCAGTGAACAGAGCAGCGTTTTCCTCAGCGTTTCACAAGCATTCAGAAAGAGAGAGCGAGCAGTCAGTGGTGTTTTGCAGAGGAGCAGAGGCACGGCCGGCAGGGCTGCCGTGTGCCGGTGTACCGGTGTGCCGGGGTACCGTGTGCCGGTGTTCCGTGCACCGGGCTGCGGCCGGCGCCGGGCGCTGCGGCGCGGGCTCAGCAGCCCCGCACGGCTGCGGCAGCCGCGGTGACCCGGCCGTGCGGCGGCCGCTGCGGTAGCGCTGGCACAGCGCGCCGGGGCCGGGGGAACGCGGAAAGAGCGGCCCGAGCGGCGCTGCCCGAGCAGCCACAGCCCCAGCACGGTGCGGTCCGAACGCCCCAAAGCCTGCGGGTCAGCACCCGGCTCTGGCACGGCACCCTGCCCTGGCACGGCACCCTGCTCTGGCACGGCGGCAGCCAGGCGCTCAGACCCTGCTCTCGGGCTGGGAGCCAGCGGCAGGGGCTGCCCGTCTGTCTGTCTGTCCGTCCGTCCCCAGCAGGGGCTGCCTGTCTGTCTGTCCGTCCCCGGCACGGGCCGCCTGCCTGTCTCCCCCCGCGGCCCCGG
>VYZR01108532.1:5181-17387 GCA_013400675.1 Oxylabes madagascariensis | reverse complement strand
TCTTCTCTCAGAAAGCACAAACACGAGAACAAAAGCAGTTCAAGTCCCTGGCATTACTGAGAACTCATGTGCTCTTTACAAAGGACTGCAAGGAAGCCAGCACAGGCTGCAGCAGAAGGAGCAGGAGCAAGAGCAGATGACGTCGGCTCGTCCAAGAACATACATCCTTGCCAGGAGGCTTTTCCAGGTCTCAGACACAGAATGCTCTGTGCTTGCACAAGAGTCAATGTTTTTCTGTGCTACACATGGCAGCACTGAGGTAATAATCTGTCGAGCATTTGCTACTGGATTTGTGCTCTTATGTGAGGAGGGATGACTCGGTGCAGATGCAATGGTGGTGGTTGAGGAGTACTGAGAAAGCAGATGGTTTTTAAATTCCATCCCCCAGTGTTAACCAAAAACCAGACTGTGGGACCTCTGGTATTCTGAAGAACCCCCCAACTTCAGTGTCCGAAGCAGGGGGGCACGCAGTGTCTGATAGCTCTTCCCTGAGGAAACTATAGGGTGACCCCAATGAATCACCATTCTGATCCAGAGTATAGCGGCAGTAATCAAGAATTCAATCCCCTTTTTTTCTAATATTAGCACTTCTTCATCGAGGACATAACCCTACTTACATATATAATTTGTTGCATTATTAATTATTTCAAAATCCTTGTCATATGTTGTTTCCTTTGCATTGTGGTGGGGAGCTGGGTTAGGGAGGTTGCGGCAGAAAACATTTTTGGTATTTATCTTTTATTTTGAATTCAATTAGACTTTCATTTCTCATATTTAATTAAAAAAANTATATAGGAACCACAATTAAACTTCCTAAGTGCCTAAACTTTTTCATCCAGAATAGTTGTTTTTCTATGTTACTGCATACCATTCTTGAGTGGCAGGAAAATGAAAAAAAGATGTGAGTTGATCTGCCCAAAATAACCAAGAGATGGCAGCACTCCATTCAACCCAAGCTTGGCTTGTCATGTAATCTATATGGCTGCAGTACAGCAGTGGGTGCAAGTGGCAAACCAAGGGAGACGGAGCAGTCAGCTGTAGAGTCATGCATCATTTCATCAGTCACTCCCCCTACTTGACATGGTGAGGCTGAGGATCACAGCAGGCATGGAAAGTTCTTGACTAAATGGGGAGAAGGAGGAAGTTTGTCGCAATTGCATTTCTTCCTGGTCCCCTGTCTGTTGATGGCAGAAACACTCTCTGAGCTCCTGAAGCTGTCCCTTGCATTTGAAAGCTTAAGGAAAAATATTATCATCATGAGGAAATGTATTAAGATAAGGTGCATAGTGAACACAATCCAAATTGTATTAATCTTTCTAAAAAAACCCAAAAAACAGGAGCACTGAAATTTTTGCACATATTATAGTGGATCAAATTTCTTGCAGCATTCTTTCCTTCCTCTTTTAAATGCTGGAGTGAACTCCCCCTAATTCTTCTCAGTCTTCATACTTTACTCCCTGACTGTGTAATCTGCAAATTATGAGGCACTTTTTCTCAGTTTGCCAAGGTGCAAATGGCCGTAGGGTGAGACCTTATGGATGTCAAGTGCTCTGGGTTCTTTGGAAAGAGAGTTAGTATTTGGAGAATAGAGTGCTAAGGATTTTGATATTAACCTTGAAGCAGCTGTGACTGATAGAGTGGGACATTTTACATTTTTTGGTCTCCTGAAACCTTTGGATGTTTTTCAAGCTTCCTTACAAAAGGCCAAGCATTCTCTGATACTGATGATCCCTGCTGAAGCTAGACTCAAATATTTTTCTTTGTATGACAAACATAGATGCATTCACAAAAGGCTAACTTTCTTTGCACTTAAATGGTTGTGCTTATCTTGCACGTTCAGTAGGTTGATTCCAGTCTGGGTTTTGCAGTACGTGTTAGGGCAATCACTTCATTTGGTTTTATATTTTTTTCCCATACATTCTTTCACTGCCAAAAGGTGGGAGGTTTTAAATTAGCATGCAATAATTATTATGTTGCAAAATCCTAGCAGGGATAAAGCACCTGACATTTACACCAAGTCAGCCCTGTAAAATCGCTGCTAATGTTTGACTGAGTCAGGCTCCATGGCAGCAAAATTACAAAGGTGTATGACCACTAGGGTGTTAGAGTAGAAGCTTACACTCATATACAAAATCCATGGTGTGCTGATTAAATCTCAGCTTTAGAACACATCAAGAATTCCATGGATGAAGGTCCTCACCTTTCCTTTCCCACCATTCCTTGCTGCCCTGTAAGAAGCACAATTTGTAGCTTTCTGTCTCCCAGCCTACTCTTCCAACACAGGGGAAGTTTGTCATACTTAAGCACAATCATTACTCACTTTAGTTAACAGTGGGAATGCTAAAGAAGACAGATGACTTTTCAGATAAGGCTAAATTAAATATTTAGGTTTCCCACCATTGAAATAGTTGCAACTTCTGGGATATTGCAAATGAAATCCCCAATTTACGTATATTTTACATGAATGAAGTAGCTGATGGTCTTTTCCCATTACAGTAGGCTCAGTCTTTCATAATCCATTAATTTTACCAAGAAAACATTCCTTTCATCCCACCTTTGAACAAAAATTTCTTATCAGAGACCACTCTCAAGAGATCCTCTTTCCACTTAAAAGTCGCTGTTTAAATAAAGCAGAAGACAGCTGGCAGCACTCTGTGAGGAGCTACTCCATCACACTCCATGTGACACCATCAGGGTCTTTGACTATCACGGGCTGTGGGGGCTCTGCTGCGAGGTGCCTGCTGCAAGGCAGCCCCCAAGCAGCCCCCAGGCAGCACTTCATCCTTAATGCCATGTCAGACAGGTGCCTGCTGGACCTGCCTCAGACTTTGCACATACATAGGTTCAGAGAAGTCCAGGAATGCTTCACGGCTTTACCACTCAGGATATAAGCCAAGGACAAGCGGAGTTCCTATAAGAGGAAAATGTAGGCCCTCATATGCAGAGAAACGGGAAAAGAAAAGGGAAAACGGGACATTTTTGACAGGATGGAGGAGAAGATGCCTTCAGAGGAAAGAAGCTGAGCTTGAGAGTGTGCTTGGAGAGCAGAAGTGGAGCCATGCTTTGGCAGGCTGCAGCACACATTCCTCCAGGGCAGCAGTATATGCCAGTAGGAGCTGGGCTTCCCTATACACAGTCTCTCCTAATGTTACTGCTGGATCTTTTATGCACTTCTCTGGAGAGATTGCTACCCCCACACACTCCTTCTCCACAACTTTCTCTGTAGTCTTCCTCTTCAACCTCTATCCTTTATGAGTGTAACCTGCACATGATACAGTGACATGAGGTGAAATGATATATGTGATGTTCACTATCTAAAGTCCTGATTTATTTACTTTGGAGTACGTGGGGGAAATAGAGGTATTTGAGGCAACCTGAAAAGTTCAAGAAAGTGCTTGATTAATATGCTGCTGGACAGGATAAAATGAATATTGCCAATGAAAACACAATCAGGCCAAGCACAAATGAATGTTTAGATTGGGATGGGAGGGACTGCATGGGCAAAGAAAGGCTTTTGAATTAACTCAGGGGAGCAGGAAAAAATATAGGAATGACTGTAAGAGCAACGGGAAAGAAGGAGTGTGTTGGCCCACGTGTCAATGAATCGGCTGTTGGCAGCACATAAATGTTAAGGAGCAGCTTGCAGTCTCTGACTATTTGTAGCCTGATTCCTAAACCAAAGAAGAAATCCAGAGCAGTACTGGATACCAGACTACACCTCTGAGCCATCAGAGTCTTTCACTTGCACTAAGGAAAATAGATTATTGATGCTGGCAGGAACATGTGCTCTAAAAACAGACAAGGAGATTGCAGCCTAATCCAAATCCAAACAGAAGCAAGTTGTCTAAAGCCAAATTCCTTTTACAGTCCCTTAATTTCACTACAAAATTGCTTTCCTTTAAGTTTTAAATTGTGTAGTATCCGAGCCAATCTAGCTAACCCTTGCTTACAAGAGCAGTCTGTCTGTGCAGGAGTGGGCCCATTAAAAACTCAAAAGCCTAATGGCTTACAGGACTCAGGGTAAAATCTTGGCCCCACTGAAGGCAGTAGGAGGCTTGCCAAGGACTTCAGTGGGGCCAGTATTTTACCTCAGTTCTTTACAAGCTGCAGTGTTGCTCATTTAGAAGCACAAAAACACCACTGTGAATTTCCTGAGGTCCAATCACCAGCTTTCACTGGTGCTTCTGTCATCATCACATGGCTTCACTTTCAAATCCAAAGAGAAGAGGCTGAGAAGTGAAACCATATTCTTACACTAAAAGCCCGTTCCTTTTACAGGATCTATACATGATGTTTAATTCCAGGGAAAAGAGGAAGAAACCCAAAACTTTGTGTTTTTCTTTTCCTCCTTCCTCTCATTCTCCTGAAAAAAACCTCCTTCCCCTGGAGGGTGGTATAAAGAGACTTTTCTAGAAATGACGGGGCTCAGAGCTGCTGGCCCAGCTGGGGATACATGGGACATGACGTGTCCGGAGAGCCGTGCGGGAAGCACACCAACCTCGGGCTGCCCTGGGGCCCCCACCCAGCAGATGACCGGTTCTGACATGGCCCCAGCGGCCGGACAAGCCGCCAGGCCGGCACAGTAATTGAAAACAGCGGGAACTCTGCCTGCAGTCTCCAGTGTGAGTGCTCGGGAGTGTGTGATCATGATCAATAATGCTCCATGGGAATCTTTTAAAGTCCTCCCAGCCACATCACTCCAGTAAAGGATTTGTCAGCTTTTCCATAAACCCCAGTTTTGAAAAGTTTATAGCGCAGCTTGTTTTCATTACCTTGAGGTGAAAGTTGCCATATAAAATTTCAGACCAGAAACACTTTTTTTCCCTTGCTAATACAAAATACCATTTAAAACAAATTTTAGTCTTCAAATTTAGAGTACCGATAAGAACCATGTTATTCCCTGAGTGCTTTGAGTGTGCTGCTCAGAACTCCTGTGTGAAAATCTATTGAATTCAAGAATTAACAAGCAAATGGCGAGCTCTTCTGTTGGATTTTTAAACCACTGACTAATGCGTTCAGAACTGCCGAGTTATTTTGCTCACTCCCAAGAAATGCTGTAAATCTGCGTCAGGGACTTCTGTGGAAGAAGAACAGACAATGCGCCTCTGTCTCTTCCCTTTCCAGCAGCTGGAATTATGGTTTTGCACCTCTTCGGTTTTTTTAAGGAGTAAAATTTCAGCTCATATAAAGTCGCTGTAACTCCATTCACTACAGTCTACTTTGCATCTTCTCTCTGTTAAACACTTTCTATGCTGCAGCCTAGAAATAATTGAACTTCCAGTAACAGACAGGACTTCTTCTGTTACAGGCATGAGTCACATTCCAGCTACCTGTACTTACAGAACACAGTGGGAGAAGAACCAAAACTCGGTTGACGTCAGATGTCTGTGCCTCACACAGACAGGCAGAACATTTCTCATCACCTGAGCAATAATATCTGACCTCTTCATCACCAACAGCTTCCCTCACCGCTGAATTAGACCTTTACCCCTCACAGTACAACGGCATCCCATCTCTGCTGCTTGCTGACCTTATCAGCAGAACAGACTAAATTTGCTGCCTCTCCTGGGAAGGAAAGCTGTGAGAGCAGCTGTTTCCAGGCCTGCAAGCCTAGTGCTGCTGTTTTACAGCAATAGATGCCCGCAATCAAAACAACAGCTGAAAAGCACACAAAGGAATTTTGTACCTGTGCATACCACCTTCACATATCTATGGAAAGATTAAGGCTTCTTTAATTTCACAAAGCTAATTTCACACAATGTTCTTACAAAATACAGATACAGAATGTTGCAGCCTACTATCTTTGGGGACTGACCCAGGAGAACAAGAACTGCTGTCATGCAGATGAGTTCATCCATGGAAACCAAATGGATTTATATTTGCTAGATCTACAGTCTCTGAAAAGTCCATCCAAATGTCATATGACCATGTTAGTCCTGGTGGAATTAACATATTCTGGATATTTTCTTTATGAGAAGGTATATTTCACTTATTTTTTTGCATGGTCTATGCCTAGGATAATTTCTTCTTAACAATGAATTTTGCTGATGAAAGAAAGCTTGGAAAAGTCAGAGAAGAAAAAGATTTCTTTTTTCCCTAAGCAGTGCTTAGAAAAAAGTATCTATGTGCATATTGAACTGATTAGTTGTGGAGGTGTTCTTTTGGATGAAAGTAAATAATACAAAATATTTGGGAAAGGACAACAGGTGGAAGCAGTCTTCAACAAAAATTTAAAATTTATTAATATTTTCATTACAGTAGGGAGCTGAAAGTGTATTGCCAACTATTTTTACTCAGAATATCAAGTCAAAATAAAGCACATTCAAATCTTGTTTCTTAAGAAAATGAGGCTTATATGATTGTGTGATTGTGTTCTTATAAATAATATGTCTTTATTCTTCTTCAATTCTTTTTTGTTCTCTAGAGTGGATCAGGAGAACAATACAGGTTTCAAGGTCAAAATATTTCAGTGAGGGTCCTAAAAGCTTGAAGCTCATCAGGAAAACAAAAACTAACCCAAACCAAAACAAAAGCCAAAACTATTAACACTATTAAGCCCCCCAAAACTATTAACACTTCCACTGAGGTAAATGATACTGTAAAAACTTGTCTGCTTTTGAACACCAGAAAATCCACAGATGGTAATGGACAGTCAGAGCACTTCAACAGCTGGAAAGGTTTTACTTAAAGCTGTTACCTTATTAGACACCAGAAAACCTATTGCTAACTAAAACTCTGAGACTAGATGCATTGACAGGCAAAGGTGACAAGCATGTAGTCTGGCTCCAAAATTTCCTACAAGTTTTCAGTGTTATGTATCATGTAATCTTCACAGGATGCTGGTCAATAGACAAGTATCAACAGAAAGCTAAGCCCAAGCTTAGCTAACTGAAAGATATATAGACCCTTATTGAAAGGATTTCCTCGGCATTAATTTCGTGCTGTAGTCAATAGACCATATTCCCTTTTCATTTCTTTTAAATTGAGGCCATTTGGAAAGCTATAAATTCTTTGTAGGAAGTAGATTTTCCTCTACTATTATCCTATTCAAAGGCTTTATTTCTTAAGGCTTTCCTCTAAATAAATCTCATGGTGAGTAAGTCACCCGCTAAAATTATACAAGCCATTTGCAAATGCCTTCCCTAGCCCTGGGAGCCACAGGCAGAATGAGAATACATTTTAAGCAACCTTCCAAAGGAGGAAAGAAGACAAGCTTCTGTTTGTTTCATACATTTCCAAGCTACCACAGGATTGTCCAGCAAAAGACAATAGTAAACAATTCCCAGATTTCTTCATCATGGTAGAACATTTTCCAGTTGTCCCACTTTTCTGTGTCCAACTAACAGTTTTATGCCCAAAGGTACGTTTCTACTGCCATCAGTCTCCTGCATGAGACACAGAGTGAGCAGAAGATTGAGTCTTCTCTTTTGTTTTCTGCTGTAATGGGAATGTCTGTGATGCTGAAGGATTCCCAGACTGCTTGAGGTGGGAGGAAGGGCACAGTCCACACAGCCTCTTGCAGGGCCAGCGCCTTTGTACATGGCCAAGGCCTATCAGCCACCCTGATGCTCTGGCAGTGAGCAGAGAAGCAGCAGAAGAAAGCCAGTTTTGCTGAATGGAAGAGGGAAGATTGTGTAGTCCAAATGAACAGCAATTTAGACTTTTTATGTACATAACCCCTGCCTACTTTGTGTTGTCAAGAATAGCAAACAACTGCTAGTAGTGAGTAAATCCATCTGGTGTCAGTTCCATCCCCCTCAAACACAGATCCCTGGATTAATGTAGCCCTGCGCCAAGTACTTTGACTGGCATAGATATTAGGATTTATTTTCTTTGTTGATAAATAGCCAGAGCAATGTTCCTGTCCTTGTGAGGCTGATGGAAATCCCTCTGAAAGCACTTGTCTCTCAGTATTTCCACTGAAAATACCACAAGATTCCTGCCCAGCCTGAAAAATAGAAGGGCAGGAGGAAGAAAAATTGTATCTTAGGTTTGTCTCCTTGCAGTTTTTTCAGAGATTTTTATGGACATTAATAGCAAGCATGCTAAGAAGAAGGAAACCACTCACTCTGCAGCATTCCAGCTGCTACTGCTGCTAATGAAACTATGAAGAAATCTTCATGGTGTTCATGATCTTGTGCCAAATCCCAAACATTAAATTACTATATGTTGTTGGACTCCCAGTCATGAAAACTTAAAAAAACAAAACAAAACAAAACAAAGCACAGCAAAATAACAAAAATGGCTTTACAGATTTTTATTTCCTGTGTGGCAGTAGGTCTGGACATTCTTGTTTCAGATCCACCAAAAGTATTTGATTCCCAAGTCATTCATACTCATGATTCACATTTTTAACAGGCTAGTAGGCACACTTTGGAAGAGGACTCACCATGGGCCAGCTATTTGGAAACATGAACACATTAGAAACTGCCTTTTTTGACCATCTAATATTCTATCTTATCAAATTGCAAACATGGGAGAGGACTTAGGGACAGATTGTTCTTGGCCCACAAAAAACAGTAAAAGCAGGGATTTTGTCTGATCAGTAAACAGTCCTTGAAAGGGAGTAAAATCTCTTGGAATACCTGCCACCTTGCAATGTGCACTTGGAGCTGATGCTACAACCACTGAGAACAGGAGGGCTGCTCAGTTTATCAGGAATTTTATTACTGCCCATGCTGGAAAAAGTGTAGGAGAGGGACAAAGCCAGTGGCAGCATCTGTCCTCTGCTGAAGTGATGTACTGTGAACTCTTAGGTACAATCCGTATGAGTGGATATGGTGACAGGAAGGGGGACTAAGCACAGCTTGCATCTGCCGGTGTTGACGTTGAAGAAATAGGGACAAATCAAAAGGAAAAAAAGCCTTATCTATATTTCAAAGTCAACACTGGTGCTGTGCCAAAACTGAGGAGAACAGCTGAGAGCAGCTGGAGACCTTCACTTCTCTTGACCACACTTGGGTTTGTCCTCCAGAGTGCCTTAGTGTGATCTGAGCCCTTTCCTGGAACAGAGTGAGAGCAGGAGTGGATGGGAGAGATGCTGAAGAATGAGTTGTGCATTGTGGGAAGAGGTCAAGTGTTAAAAAAGAGTGTGGATGAAGGAGGAGAAGAATGAAAAATTACCTTCCCTGAGTGTCTGTGATTATATCTTCCTGTGACCAAAAAGAGGAAGCCAAAATCAGAACAAAAGGGTTTTTTTCACTCCAGAGAGAACTGCTAACAAGGTTTAAGCCTGGTTCTTCCACAAGGTATTTTATATGCCAGCTGTGAAATATCACAAACACTTGACAAATGTTTAACAATCCAGCCCTGCTGTGTTTATCCCTTTCAAACAATACCTTGTTGGGGGCCTGGTTCTGAGAAGCAACTGTGCAAAGAATGTGGATGGGAGGAAAAGCAGCTTGTCAGAAAAGAGAAAAACAGCTTGGACAGAAGCTGCAAAATTTCTGTGAACTCCATTCTTCTGCCGACATACGGATGTTACTCCCTGGCAGGTGGAATCAGCAGAGACTGCTCCCTAAGCATTGCTTAAATGAGCAAATGCTTCATTTTCCAAGCTCAGCTGTGGCAGAAAACTGCTGGGGAAGTTAATTGGTCAGTCTGGATACATCTAAAGCATGAAAAGCCTGCAAGCACCTCCCAGCATCCAGTTCTTAGCAAATATCTGTGTTGAGCAGGAAAGATGACCTACCACAGCTCCATGTTACATCCAGTGTCTTTACAAGGAAATACTTTGATACTTGCTTTTTCTTAGTGGCCTGTTGTCACGCACAAGGCATACTTACAGATTTATTTGGTCTCCATTGTACAATGAAAGGGTCATCAGAATTTCTTTCTCCAGGCAATGAACCATTAGACACTCCCTCATTATCTTTGACTTTGAAATTGTCATTCAGAAATTTACGGACCAACCTATAGCTCCCCAGAGAAACTCTGCATTACTTTTCTTTGCCTTTCTCTCATATGCCTGCCTTTTCCTCTGTTGCCTTTTCCTCCATCAGAACTTCCTTTTTATCCTGGTGGCTCCAGTTCTGTTCATGCAGTTAAAAGATTGAATGTATTAAAATAGTTTTGGATGACTTAAGCCCTTTTAAACATTTTCCACACCCATCAGGTGTTCTCCCACCACCAGCACATCTCTGCCTCTGTTGGAGTCAGGTCACAGTCCGGTCTCCGAGTAACAAAGGCATAGACATTTGCAGGGAGTTGTGTTCAAGGTAAGAACTCATTACCCAGCTGTTGTGTGTGAACCCTGGCAGCCAGCTAAGGGAGATAGAATCAGAAAGGTAAAAGTGAGAAAACATGTGGATTGAGATAAAGACATTTTAATGTGTTAAAAAAAAAAAAAGTTAGAAAAGGAAAACCAAGGCATGCAAAAGCAACTGCTCACTGCCTCACTCAATGGCAGCCATTGATAAACTCTTCCAGTTTTTTTTTCCTGAGCACATTGTTACATGGTAGAGAATATTCCCTTGGAGTCAGCTGTCTGACTGTGTCTCTTCCCAATCTCTTGCCCACCTCTAACCTACTTACTGGCAGGAGAAACAAAGACCTTGGCACTGTGCGAGCACCGCTCAGTAACAACAGAAAATGTGTATGTTAAAAATGTTCTTTGAGTCACAAATCAAAACCATAGTGCCATGCAGACTGCTATGAAAAAAATTAACTCTCTCAGCTCAACCCAGTACACCAGCTCATATGGTGACAGTAGTTTGGTTACCCAAAGTAATGCACAATCTCTTTCCTTCAAGAGGACTTATACCATCCAAAGATGATCCAGAAAAACTTGTCCTTTCCAATTACCTGTGTTGCTCTAAAACAGAGTAGGCCTTTTTCTGCACATCTTAAATCCTCCCTTTTATACTTAGGCCACAAGGAGAAATTAAAAATCACTGTTCCTTTACCTATTATCTGAACTGACAGACTGGACTAGAGGTCCTGCTTCCATGCAAGCTCTGTACGGCCTCAACTGGATGTATTTGGACTGAATGAAATTCCCTGTCTTTTCATCTTCACAATATTGTCCCATCTGTGAGATCTAAGATAAAAGAGATGGCAACCAGGGTCATTGGGCATTATCCTTGGAAGGCTAGGATTAGGCAGAAGGCAAAAGCCTCTTCTGGAGCAAGCACTGGAGGCTTCTGTCCAGTGAGGCTCTGCATCTGGGAGAGCAGAGGCTGGGGCTGCCCACACCCAGCTTGTCAGCTGTAAAGGTCTGGTCAAAGAGTGGGAAAGAAAGAGATGTTCACATCCTGGGACCAGGAAAAGGATATGGCAACACTGATGGGAGCCTTGCTAAAACCCTTTTCTGACAAGGGAGATTGCATACTTGGACGACAGATACCAGCAGTGTTACAGCATCCAAACAGCCAGCCTTGAGGGAGAGAGACATGTTCTGAGAAAGAGAAAAGGGGAGAGATCCAGTAGGTGTCTAAGCCAGCGAAAATCATATGTCCATACTCAACCACAAAAGGCTCTTCAACAGTAACGGTGGAGAAAAAGTGGCAGTACCTATGCTGCTTCTTCTGGGTGCTGTCACTGGCACAGCAGTGCTGGCAGGAGCCACCATCACGAGCAGTGGTGGAGGTTTGCTCTGTAACAGGCAGCTCCCTGCCTTCCCTGCCTTTGTGAACCCTGAGCTATGCCATGGCTGTGGGGGGAAGCTGTAATCCTTGTTCTCATGGCATGCAATCTCAGCCAACCTTCCAAGACGAAAAGCTGCCAGGCTTAGGATGTCAATCTACTGGTGGGATCCGTTTTTGAGTAAAATGACCCATCTTGCTGGAGAACAGAAAATTTGGTACGGAAGAGTAAGAAAGGGTAAACTAAAGAGTAAAGTGCTATAAAAAATTTTGTGTTAGTAATGCCAAATGACTCATGGAAAACTTAATAATCACCTCACTTCAGTTTCAAAACAATGTAAAAATGTTTTTAGTCCCACGTCTTCACTTACTTCCTTCCCCCACCCCTTTACAGAGACCCTGTCTGGTGGCAGGGTACAGTTTCTCTGTGCCAGAGCTCAGGGCCAGAACATCTCAGCCAACACCAATTTGAGTTTAATACAACACACCCCACTGAGAATCTCTTCAGACAAATCAGTTTTGTTCTTTTTGTATTAGACTACAGGTAAGTCTGGAGATTGGATTAACTTTTTTTTAATCCTTTTTTTTTTTGAGTGTAGACATTCACTGCAAGCAGCCAAAATT
>VYZR01108523.1:14688-29013 GCA_013400675.1 Oxylabes madagascariensis | reverse complement strand
TTCCACGGTCCAATAGCGTCACTCTACAAAAGTGACTTCAGAGTAGGGGAAATTAATCAAGAGTGTGGGTCCCATTAGGAATCAGCACATGGTGTTGGACACCTCCATGAAGGCTTGGTTCCGGGGAGATAATATGACTTTCTTGTTTTTCTTCCCTATTCTGCAGGGTTTTTGTGAAAACTTCAGGATCTATGACCTGTTCCTTTTCACATGTACCTTTCATGGACATTATTTACATGCAATGATGTATATGCAACTTCTCTTGATTGCTGGTGCCTCTACAAAAGAAGAAATAGAGAGATGATAATGGAGATGGACTTTGGGCTGGCCCTTCTTAAAGAAGACAAATTCTGTTTGGTAGAAGAATGAGCTTCTTGGAGCAATTTGACTTTTGCATCTCTGTAAAATAAGTGTTTTTATGCAGACTTCACTCTTTGAAGTGCACCTGCTTCTAGGGGTGAAGGGTTACTGCAGTCACAATTGTGCTGATGGGCAAAATAAAACACCAAGGTATTCTTCTGTTACTACAGCATAAGCCCTGGCAGTGAATAGTGTAACTTTTTAAGTACCTAGATTGTATTTATTTTAAAAAAATACGGGTTTTGTGCTCCTGATTTAGAGGACTGCCTTTTTTTTTACTTCTGCTAGATTGGGACTGCTGGGGAGAATTATTCCCTGGAAATAGGAAAGCCCAAAAAGGTTGTAATACATACAGTCATGGGGTGGGGTATATGTAATCGATTTTTTTAAAATAAATTTTTGAAATTACATTATTGTAACAGAAGGTCCTACATCACTGGAAAAGAGTGGAAAAAACTGAGTTAAATACTCTGTCTGGAATGGATTTAATGAAGGAATTGAACTAAACCATGGAAAGAGTCTGAAAGTTCTAGTGTTTTAAATCCCTAATTTCTTCTACAAAAATGGGTAAGAACACATGAAGAGTCACGCGCTCTTTAACAAATATGGAAGGCACTGTGCTTAGTCATTAGTTCACTGTGACTATTTTAAATTGTTATTTGAATACTTGGGTGGGGGCAGTCTGTTAATCCATGAATGGATTTCATATGGACTCCATACCACCTGGAGACACAGGAAGGACAGTTAAGTAACAACACAAGGAGGATGCCTTTTGGGTGTTACTTGTGTGACAGTTATAAACTGGGATGTAGCATTCATAAAACCATTGGAAATACGAAGACTCTAAATTTGAGAACACTATAAAACTTGAAGCTTTATTCTGTAAAACAAGAATACAAACATAGAAAATGCTGGACAGACACTACAGACGCACAGAGAACAACTCTGTCCCCAGAACTGGAGCCCAGTGGTCATGAAAATACAAGGCTTCATGTATTTAAAGTTTTCCTGATAAACAGCTGCTTCCATTGTAGAGAGGTACAAGAATTGTTTGGTTGATTCATTTTAGGGTTATTTCTGGTAGTAGAAGAGCCCAGGCTTTTAATATGAGAACTGACATACTAACAATGAGATTTTTTTAGTTGCTACAGAAAACTGCTAACAGAATGCAGTTTTAAAATAATTTTAAAATATAAAATTACAGGATCTGAGCACAATTCTAGGAGCTAATCCTAGATTTAGGCAGTTTTTCTAGCAGAGGCAGTGGTTTGACACACCATTAGTTTAGCTCATAGAGTAAAGTAAGAATTGCACTATGACCATGAATACCTTTTTTGAAGCTCTTTAAAAATGATGCCAGCTTAGTCTAGTGTCACATTATTACAGACAGGCATTTTGTCTTTGTGTCATACTTCATTAAGAGGACAGTAATGATGTGTTCATGGCTTAGCTGCATGATGAACAGAAACTATGCAAGGTGACAGGATATTTACACACACAAAACTTGCCCCTGCATCTTAGGGAACAGAATCCTTCTTGTAAGCCACCGTGGTGTTGACTTTGTGGATTGTGGTAGTGAAGGAACGCAGCCGAACCTCTTCTGAATTGGCTATGAACTGTGGTCCTGACTCTTCCCACTTTTCTGGCACTGCCAAATCTTTATCCGTGTATATCAGCAAGTCAAAGGCACCTGCGAGCAAGGGAGAACAAATTCACCATAAGGAGATGGCAGGTTTGAAGTGCATCTTCTAGAACTTGAGACAAGGACCAAAGTTTTCAGAAGTCACGCTGATACCAGTTATGTGAAAGAAACTAAGTTATATTCACGTGAGGCCATTTTAGTTTTCTCAAGTGAGTGTCATAAATTTTTTTTAAAACATGTTACAATGCTGTAGAGCTGAGCTCTGTGTAACACTTCATATGAACAAATTATTCGTGAAAACTTGCATTCCTTAGGGCATACATACTAATTTCCTCAAGTTTGTTAAGCCACCCCAAGTTCTGTCTTAATCTCAGTCTAACAAAGTGCTGTCTCACAAACGTGATGGTACACAATTGTAATAATTAAAGAAGCCTCAGAAAACCAGGAAATAGCTTCTAAAGCTGGAAAGTAACTAAGGTTTTTCAAAAGTGTTTGATTTCTTTAGTGCAGTTCGGAATACTCACAGGCAGATTCCAAGAGTGGCAGGAAGGTTACTGTGGCAGTTATTTGTCTGATGACAGAGCGAATTTCATCCTGAATTGCCTTCTGAGATTTCTCTCGTGGTCCACTGAAAAAGTAGGAAAACTCTGGTAAGAGAAAAAACTTCTACTGTGCTGAGTTTCCTCTAAATACAGTTCTTTTTGTTAAGCTCTGGTAGTCTGTTTGCTACAGTAGTTTTAGAGTAGTAGCAACACTTTCAAGTCCTCAGAAAAGTTAAGTGATAGCTGGTCTCTCTTCTATCTGTTGTTGTCATATAATCATATAATGACTGGTTTTGTAGTGACAAACAGAGGGCAGGGCACTGAGAAAGGTTTGAAGGAATAAGTCCATGGCATGCACCTGTGCCTGCACCGGTACTCGGGAGTGGAGGGACCGCGGTACTCACTTGTCATCCTTCGCAGTTTTGTCACACTCGATGTCAAACTGCCAGCGCTCCAGGACTTCGCTGCTCTCGATGCTGGAGATGACCACCACCAGGCGCTGCACGATGCACTTGTACAGCCACTCTGCAAGAAGCCAGGGCGGTCACTTACAGCGCGAGAAGCAGCGGCAGGGACACCGCAGGGAGGGCCCCGCCGCCGGCCCGCACCTTTCATTTGCTCCGTCACGTTGTTGAGGTAGTTGGCCAGCTCGGGGTCCGTGGTGACCAGCAGGGTGAGCCCGTACTTCTGCACGCGGGTGAACGTCTCGGGGGGGTAGATGCCCCGCTGGTACAGGATGCTGTTGATTCCATAGGCTGCACGATTTAGACGGAGAGGGAAAGAGATGTGTACCACACCCCCCCCACCTCCCCCGCCCCAGCCGGCGGCCATGTCGCACCACAAGGCGCGGCCTCCCACCCCCTCACCTTCCTTCCCCACCCTCCTTGTCTCCCTCCCTCTCTCGCAGCGCGGCCCCCTCACAGAAGAACTCGGCGACGAGCTCCGCGCTGCCGCGCAGGGTGATGCCCTGGTGCTCCCGGCCGAGCTGCAGCTGCGCCGCCATGGCCGCCGCTTCCCCGCCGCCCGGTTCGAATCCGGCCCCGCCCCCGCCCGGCCCCGCCCCTTCCCGCGCGCGCGGCCGCGCTGAGGGGAGGCGCGCGCCGCCTCCGGCAAGCCCACCGGCCTTCCCTCTGGGAATCGCCATTCCCTGTGCCCCTTAGCCATGGAAAACGGGCTGCGGTGTGCGGGGTGCCGTGGCTGCCTGAGGGGAAAGGAAAGGGGTTTTCCCCCATGTTAAACTCCCCATCCCTCCCGGTGCCGTCGCGTCTGTGGGCGGGGCTGAGGGGAGCGCGGAGCGGGGGTGGAGCGACTGAGCAGCTCCGCAGTGGGAATGTGGGGAGTGGCGTTTCCGCGTTTGCCTAGCTGTATCCGACCTTATAACCTAAAAATGGTACTTTCCAGGTATGAGCTGAACAAATACTTCATTTATGACTTTTTTGGTGGCTTTCATGGTGTAAGTCATGCAGTAGCTGTTTCAAGTAAAAATACTATTATGCAAGCACTATGAAGAGGCAGGTGGGGAGAACGTGGGGAAAGCAGGATAAACAATTTTTCCTGCAGTCCATAATAACTCCAGGGAAAAAAAAAAAAAAAGAAAAAAATAGGGTGAGAGGCATTTGGGTCGTTGGGCTGCCTTGGTGAAGGGAATTTGCTACTTGGTCAAACAACTTCAGTCCTGTTACTACAGGGAGACCAAGGAAGATCTTGCAACCAGCAGTGGCCGTCATCTCTGGCAGAGGTTAACAGGTAAGAGAGACTGCGCAAAACAAGTAAATGTTGAAGTATGTTAATAATATGAAGAGGGAAAGTTACGGTCTGCTGGGATAGTAAAAAGGTGGCCAGCTAATTAGCTGATAAAATCAATTATAGGCAAGAAAATGAAAGTTAATGGATTTGCTGGGCACAGAAGAGCTGCAAATGAAATTATTCCCTGAATGTGATTTTTCCAAAGCATTATCTGATATTTTCATCTAAGGCGTACCTGTGTTAGATAGCCATACTGCCCTTGAAAGAAACAAATTGAACAGTCTTGAAATGACGTTGCATTCAAAACAGAAATGTTTATACTGAGGATAAAAACCATGTGGTCATTACACAGTACAGTGGGTCAGCTGCTAAGAGAGTGAATTGATGGTGTGATTGCTTACTTTATTGTAATAAAACACTTTTTCTCAAAAGCTTAGGCTTTCTCTTGGTTCCAGTTTTGATCCAAGAGGAAGTATGGTTTGCCTCAAAGTTCAGGCTGCTGTGATTAAAACAAATGGTATAGTCCTGAAGTCATGTGCTGAAGTTCTGAAAGGGTCTGAATAATTTAATTTAACCAGGGGAATTTTATTCTGGATCTTGTTCACTAGTGATTGTGTTATACATAAGTCTTCTGAATAAAGTATTTTCTGAGTAAGAGTGCTATATTTCCAGGGCTGTGATAATGGAAGCATTTTTCATCCAAAACCTAACTTTTAGAAGTTGGATTGCTGTGAATATCAGCGGTTTTTCTTAAAACCTTATGTACTGTGGTGCTCTTATTTATTTATCCCAAAATGGTCTCAGCCCTCTGGGGTTTTTTCTACACTTGGCTTCTTGTCCATTTTGCTTTTGGAGAGCTGCTCATTTTTGTGACAAATAAAAGATCTTGAAGGCGTGAGACATGGCAGGAACAGTAGAGCTTTTGATTATTATTTAACATATTTCTCCTCTAGCTGTCTCACAGTTAAAATAAGACAGAGAAAGGAATCCAGGTGTTTCTTGGTTTACTGAGTTAATTTCACTGTGTGTTCAGTTTGGATGGTTTGCACATACACAGGTGCAAATGATTATCAGCTTAATTGCTTCTTCATTACTTCTAACAAGATTCCCCTGGCAGGCACTGAAAGTGCTTGGTGACCTCTGTTAGAACTCTAAGCTTCCTGCACCTGGCATTTCAGAGTTTTGGGTCACTTTTCTCTCCCTGGTTCTGTGTTGCGATTAGCACCAGTTTCTGCCCTGATGTACATGTTATAAATGAAATAGCCAATTTTTAATAATGATGATTTATTATCAAAATTATTGAAAAATTTTTAATTAGCCACAATAATAAATTTGGACAACACAGAGCCCGGGGATCGATGAGGGGTGTTCCACCAGAGACCAGCATAAGGCTCAGGCCCTGACAGTCCACCGAAATGGGAAATTTTGGGTACATCTTTATACTGTTACAAGCAAGGGAAAATTACAATAGGTTTTTAATTTTAAGTGGTTTCCCTATACAGATTCATAGCTAGAGAGATCACATAAATGCTTGGAACAGTCTTATGTTGATTTTTGAAGAAGAGGTCGATCATCTCTCGGGATGATGGAGTCCAGGTGTCTTTTTCTGTCTAGGGCTCCGTGTTTCCAAAACTGGTTTATACTAGTTTATGGCAATGAATATCCATGAGGTGGAGCTTAAGGTGAATCTTTAGCATCTGATGGTCATACTCCAGTGGTGCTGATCTAGGTGTCCCTCCTTTTCAGATTCATGGAGGGTTCCTCATCCTAGGAGATGGTTGTCTTATTTGCATCTGTATGGAGCAGTTGCTGTTGGCTAGAGCTTTTACTACTTGGTTAATTCTTATGTATTTGCAAAGGATTCTCGGGAAGTTTGGCATTCCCTCCCCCTTACCTTTTGTTAGTTATATTTTATGTGCTACTGTTACAATCCTTTATAGTATTATTTTCTATAGTTAACAAGAATTATTCCAATTATTTATCACCTACAGAAAATCCCCAACCCTTTCCGTGTTGTCTGTGCTGTAGCTAAGCTGCAGGTGCCCCCTGAGCGTGGCCCGGCCGGGTGTGACGGGGACACGCACGCAAGTCCTTCCTCTCCTGTTCCCTGCTCCATAGGCAGTGCCTGTGGTTTGTGGTTCAGGAGTGTCCAGCAGGCGGAGGGTTCTGCGGCTCTGCTGTGAGTGAGTGGCCGATCTGTGACAGGCTGCTTCCTGACCGGCTCCGAGGGACTCTCCGAACAGGATGACAGGCTAAGTTACACGTTCTGGCGCAGCAGGAGTTAGCTGTCCTTGCTTTAATTATCTCATGATAAAACCTTCATTTTCATAAGGCATATGAAATCCCTGTTGGATTTAATTTAGGTCTCTTATAACTCTTCAGTCATTGTTCAGTTTCTCAATTACGGCTCGATGTTACGACACAACTTTTTGCTTCTCCTGTGAAAGGAAATGTTCCATATTTAGCTTGGCTTTTCTGCAACACTGAACGGTTGTTTCCCCACGGCAATTGTTAGTGAACCATGGGCAGTCCAAATCACTGATATGCCTTCATTTCTTCTTAAGGCAAGCCAGGTCACATTCCCATAGTCATTCAGCACACTAGAAGACATAATCCACTTGTAGAGCTCATTCCCATTATTTATTTATTTTTTAACCTTCAGGAGGATGTGGACAGGTCTCTTCTCTCCAGCTCGGCAAAATAGCCTATGAAATGAAAGTTTCAACAGTCTTTGTAACATTGAAGTTTGCAGGGTAAGTATGGATGCCTCTTGTCAGCTGTCAAAATAAAATTTCTTTTCAAGTTGGGTAATCCTATTTTTAAAACATGAAACATGGAATATTATTACAAATAGCAATGCTGTGCCCTTCACCAAAGGCAATGAGGGTACTGCAACAGTGAAAGACTGTCCTGAACTTTTAAGTATTCATGAAAAGAAATGGATATTAAAATGAGTCCGTATGGGCCAATAATCTGCACTGTACTTAATATGATGAGTAGGCTTCCCAAAGGGAGTTCCTTTGGTTTTGAATGCCATGTGGAAATGCCATGTGGAAATTTTTACAGTTAATTTTCTGAATGTATTTTGAAATTAGAATAACTCAGGTAAGTACTTACTTCTTTTATAAAATGAAAGAGCTTTGATGTTTCATTACTTAAGCGAATGTTAGAACTCCATTCAGCTTGAAAGTAGCTATATCCAAGTAGTGGCTGCCTTGAACAGTGAAATAGTTTTGAATAGTTTTTTTGAGAGTTTTGAAAGCTCTTTCTGTAGAACATACAATTGTATGTTTTTCTTGTTTGGTTTTTGGGGAAAGTCTTCCTTTGAAGACCTGACATTTTTCTAAAGAAGTTATTTGTGACAGTTTTACCTCTAAACTACCAGGAGATGGCAGCAGGCGCACGAGTTATCTGCACCCATTCAGTTTTGCCTGGAAATACAGCGAGTTGGTTTCACTGTTAGGTTCTTTACTAATTTTACATCTTTTTCTAGTTTTAAAATCATCATTCCGGAATGAAGGCGATACTTAATGCCCCGTGTTCGTGTTTACCTTTGGTTGCTGTTGCATTAAAGACAGTTTAACAGAGGAATGATTATCTTTAAACATTTCATGTGAGGATAGGAATCCTGTTTAAGAATTGGGAAGAACAGGGCTTTATTGAGCTTTTTTGTGCCTTGAGGACTCCTTAGTGCTGGATGATGTCATGTTGCACTGGTAACAGGTATGTGAAATCCACCGAATCCTGCTCTTTGCAATTTAATCCCCTTCATTACTTAATCCCCAACCTGAAGGTTGATAGTTTGAAAGGTGACTGTTAATCCGGTTCAGTTTAGCTCCTGTCACATCTGAAGTTTTCATATTAATAAATCAATGGAGAACTAGGGAGTTCTCCTTAAGTAGCTTAATTTACTAAGCCCGTGTTACTGGCAGTTTAGCTTAAAATTCAAAGTGACCCTTCTTAAGTACCCTGGAACATTGATATATCATTTATAGGTTTATCAGCAGAGGCTTTTGGTGGGTCATCAGAAACTGAGGAGAAAAGGATCTTGACGATTGGTAGCACAGTAAATATGCCTTGGTAGTACCATAGGGAATTTTGATAGTATTCTGTTGTGTAGTTGCAACATGTTAGATGGAAATTGTTGCTTTGTGATTGCTTTCTAATTGGGTCACTTGTGTTGTGTAACCACAATGGGCTTCTTCAGTTGATTGTGTAGCAAGGAATACAGTGCAGCTTACATAATGCCTGAGAGTTGTCATGACTGAAGGAGATACATTGTGAAAAGCATGTTTTGGGCATTAGAAATATTTGAGGCAAAAATACAACTAATTCATTTATTTCCCCTTGAAAATTAGAGTCTGTATGCATTTTTTCTACAGTTATATCTCCAGGCCAGTTAGGTGTCCTCTTGGCAGAATGATAATCATTACTGAGAACAGGCAGAAAAATAGTCAAATTCTTTCTCCAAAGTATTGGACAGTTTAAGAAAATGGCAAAGAATGACTTTCTAAAGCTATATACTCCTATGTGGTAGGAGGAACTCTTCTGTGAACGTAATTTATTTCAAGAAAAACATCCTTTTCCATATGTTTTGAGGAATTGATGCATACCTTTCTTAAAAAAAAAAGAACAAATTGTCACCAATGAGTCATAATAGTGAGCTGAGCTAAAATATTTTATGAGGCACGCAGGCCACATGGGCTGGGACTGTATCCTGAGCAGTTCCTCTCCACCCCATACCTGCATCTCTCAGTGTACGCTGCTTCCCTGGGAAGTGCCATCCCACAGCATGGAGACAAATACCTGACTCCTAAACTTTCTGTGTGCCTTAATCAGAACTCATCTGCTCTGCTGGTTCACAAACAAACATGAGCAGTCTACAAACAAACATGAGCAGTCTAGAAGTAACATGAACTGTTAAAAATGCCTTTATCTGGAAATGAGAGCAAAATCTGATTACAAGCACTGATGGTTTAACACCCATTAAAGACGCTGTCTTTCACAAGAACAGCGTTGAAGTAGGTGTGGGAAGCATCAGCTAAAACCCAAAGCTTATACAATTCTGCATCACATGTGAAAAGTGAAGAAATCATTTGCTGGTATAATTTGAACAAATGCACTTGATTTTCTAAGTCATTCATGAGCCTAGAAGGACATCCAATTCACTGCTGGCTGTTAGTCAACACCAACAAAATTTGTAGGAGAAAAACTAGAGAAGGATGTAACAGTATTTGAAAGTCCAATTTCAAAATTCACTTTCAAAGCAGTTACCTGTGCCTTGTGCACAGTGGACGGTCTCATCCAAACCTCACAATGTGACATTGCTAGGAGTGTAAAAATAGAAACCAGATGGCTTGGTAGTATGAGTAGCACTTTGATGCTAATTGATCCTTACAGTCTTCTTTCCTTGAAATCTGATTTGAGTGAAAACATGGCATTATTGCTCAAGGTAAGCTACTCCTTGGTTGCAGTCTGACAGTCAGTGGAAGGCAGACCATGGGTAGATTCTTACCTGAAGGGTCAGGTCACTCTGGCTACTGAGGACAATTCCCTTGTGGTAGCTGGGAGTCAGCACTCTCCTTTTCCATCCTTGCTTGCCTGGGACTTTGTATGAACTTGGGCTAATCAGTCCAGATGTAGATTTCAAATTTCTACAAAAGGATTTAATAGTCCTGCCAAGCTCATGTGCATTGAGTTTCTGCAGCTTCTGCCATGGAGATGCCTTGTGCACTGGCATCCTTTTATTTTTGAGAACAGAGCATCTACTTTTTAATATATATATATTTTTTTAATTTTTTTGGTAGAGGTTTGACAGTGATGACAGAGCCCACACTCATTTAACACTATAATATGAGAACAGTCATCTAACACTGAGAAAACTGAGGTTCAGTAACATTTACATCCAGAGGAAATCCAAACCCTCATCTCCCATGCCCAGGGAAGTGTTGTCATCACCAAGTTTTAAGCTAGTTTGGCTGGGCAACATTCCTTATCCCATCTATTGAAACTGTGCCTCAGAACAGAAGGGACTTGAAAATCCATTTGGAGACAGCAGGGAAGAGGAAGACATTGAGCTTTAATGGTCAAACCTAGCAAAGAGAGTGCAGAACCACAGGCCAGCTGTCAAATTACTTTGTGTTTCTTTTACTTTTTTTCCATATATTTTCACTTTACTTAAGATTTTAATTACCAATAAAATTTAAACAGTGGGGTCTCTTGCTCTGAATTAAACTTGTGACAGAGAACCTTTTCTAATATTTCTTTTTATTGGTAGTCACATTTCTTGATACAACATTTTCATTGTAAACAATGTTAAAAACCCACAAAGCAATATTAGTGGGAAATGGTAACAAAGATGTGTTGCCCTGGGTGATTATAAGAAATGAGGGGTATTTGTCTCCTGTTATTATTACCTAAGTAATCTGAAGTGCTGCAGGATGACATACCTTGCCTGTGCTAGTTTGTTAGGTAGAATGCCCGGCATCATCTTGTGCAGCTCTTTCCCTCACCAGCCCTCATGGCCCCATAGCTGAGCTCTCCCTGCCAAAAGCTCCATCTCGCTGTGCTTGGCTGTCTCCAGTTACTGCCGCGCACAAGATTTGCATTACTCTGGTGATGTTTAGATTTCCTCTCAATGGCAGTCTTAACCTTGCTCTGTCCTTGGTCACGTTTTGGCCAACCAAGTTGCACAGCAACTTAGAAGTTGTAAAAATCTGTGCCGACCTGCAGGTTTTTACACGTTACCCTTGGCGATTTTGCATTATATTTACCAAACAAATTGCACTGTTACTCATAAAGAGAGAAAAAGAATCCACCTAAATTCCCTGCAGATGGCAGAGGACATGCACGTGATCACTTCCATCTCCAGTTTCAGCTGCAGTTTCATAAAAAATACGAAAAAATACTTTTAAAAACACTGATAGTAGCAAAACTGAACCTAGACTGAAACAAAAGGAGCAGTAGTGGACATATTGCATAGATATTCTCCAACATTAAACAAGATGCTGTAAAGCCAAAGGACGTGATCTAATGGTGGGTGAGTGTTGTAAACAAAAGTTCTGTATGACACATGCAGTAAGACTCAAAACATGCAGTCACAAATTCAGTTCTTCAGTTGCATGTACTTCAAAGTGGGGTTGCAGTACCCCATGGTACCACAAATGACATAGATGTGTAAAAGATTGTGGTGTTTGGGCAATGTTCATCAGCCACCCCTGCTTGAGAGAGTTGCTCAGGGATGTGTAGTCACTATAAACTGAATTTTACAGCTGCTGAGCACAACTAGAACTGGAAAATTAGTGACTTAAGAGTAGCATGGAGAAATTACAAATGAGAAACTACTGGCTGTGCGGGATGTTGAGACCCTCAGAAGATTCTGGCAAAGAATTAAGATACCTTAAAAAAGGCATCTCTTAGGATGATGAATTGTGAATAAGGATGACTTAGCCAACTTTTAATATGTCAAAGGCTCAAAAAACAAGCTGTACCTTTTTTGCTAGATACAGAGCAGTTGCAACAAGGCAGTAACTTGTGTTTATGTGCACACCTTTCACCTTTGCAATCCAATTCTTGATGTGGCTTCAGAAGCATTTTGGAAAACTTGACTTAGTTCTAATTTGCAGAGGGCTCCTGAACCATTTTTCAGTCACTACTCAGTATTAAATAACAATGACTGCAAGTTACTATGGCCAGATTTGGATAAAAGCTAAGTTGAAACAAAATACTGACCTTTGTACTGCTACCTTAGTTTTTCTTTATACAGAGTATTTCTGCTGTGTTAAATCACTCCTAATGTTTCTAGAACAGGCATTCTCAGTCCCCACTCAACCCTGTCATGATCCTTTTCCCTCTTTCTTTTCTCAGTCTTTGAGTGGAGAAGGACATTGGTCTGGGAGTGTGACATCAGAACTGCATGTCTCCTTTATTTCCCCTTGAGATTTGTAGCATGAAATTGTCAGTACCTTTAACAGCACTAAGGTGAAATTTTGTGGGGTCAGTCTTTCTTTAATTTGGTAAAGGTGCTGTTACTCGCTTATATGCCTGAGAATGAATTTTCTTATATTTGGCTTACTGTATTATTAACTGGAACACTAAAAACCATGCTTGTGTTGGAATAGAACTGCCCTTTTTAACAGGACTCGTTTTTGTGAAGCAAAATAATTGTTCCCAGAAAAACACATTCCTTCTCCATCAAGCCTCCTTTCTATTTGACACACTGGCTATTCATTCTCTGAGAATCTAAAAATCATTTTTAGTGATTTATGGGCTGCTGTTGCTAATATTTCCATGATCCTGTTAAAAGTGACTGCTTTTTCCTCAGTGGCCAGGTTTTGTGTTTTAAATAAGCAAAATGTCAATTAAACTAAAAGCAGGTCTAAATCATGTAAATACTAAAATTGGCATCGGCTTGCTGGCAGATTTTATAAATTATCAGAATCTGTCCATATCTGAGGAAAATGAAAAACAAGGTTCCGGATAATGTAAGGAAGTAGGAAATGTGTAAATTTACAGGCTGTGTGGAAGTGAAATAGTCACAAGAAAGTCAAGTTTTAAATATTCCTCATTTGTATTTACTGTGTTGCATCCTCTTCCTTTATTTTATCTCACACACAGTTTTGTATTTATATGTCTCTATATATATGTATGTACACATATATTGCTCTGGTGGTTTCCTTTTTTCGTGATGCCTTTTCCAGGTAATAGAAGGGAGAAGGTTGCACATGTATTCAACATGTGCTTATTCATAACACACCTTATTTCCAGCNGTACACCCTGCCCCATCATCCAGACCGTTAATAAAAATGTGACAGGAAAGCTTTGGATAAAGAACTTTACTGAACCATTTTTTTCTCTGAGGAGGAAGCCTCAAAATCGTAGCAAATCAATTTGGTAGTTTTAATTTTGTATCTTCCTGTCTACAAGTGAAAATTTTTTCTTTGTGCTTGCTGCACCATGGGCATCTTACAGGCTTTGGCTTTGGTAATGAAGGCTCTGGGACTAAGCAATCTCCTTTGTCTTGGCTGTATTATTAAAGCATTCACAGCTGCAGCTATCTCCTACACACCACAGAATGCCTCCAAGTCCCTTCATTTTCTCATGAAATTTGGCAGAATGGGAAACCTCAGGGATTGTAGAAGAGTAAGGCCTGCCAGATGCATATGCTTTTATTTTTTTTTTAGAGATAGGCTCAGTGACTCTTTCTCTGTCAGTGGCAGCACAGTGGTTCTGCTGCTTTCAGCACCTGATGATGACAAGGTTGGCAACAAAATTTGATATCTTGGTAAAGTGAAGACACCTTTGATTGCTTCTGTCTAAGACAGCAAAACCCTGAACAGAACTCCTCACCTGTCTTGGTGTCTCAGCACTGGCAAGAATCCTAACTGGTTTTATAATGGTGCATGAAACTGGGTGTCAGTGGGGTTTGGGGCATGACCATCATCTGTCTCTCTTCTGTGCACTTGGGTAAGTTAACACAGCCAACACAATATTGCATGTGCTTATGAAGCAGTGAAAGCCTTCAGCCCTAGTTTATCTACAAAACACATATCAGAATATCTTCAGGAATGGTGCTTCCCCTATGGGAATGTTCAGCAAGACAAGTTCACTTAGTTAAACAGTGAAACCAAGATACATTCCTGAAAATGGGAACAGGCTTTGGTACAATACCTGTAGAGCCAGATGTCTGTCAGTAACTCACCAGAAGCAACAAGAATAGAGGATGTTTGTAACATGAGACTTGTCTTTTTAATAACGTCTCCAAACTGGATACTTTAATGAATGCATGTATTTTACACTAATTTTTTCAGGTGCTCTTATACATATGATAGCAACAGCCCCACTCTAGCTGCCCACAAAATGGAGTCTCTTTTCCTTGCATGCCAATAGCTGGTCTACAAACAAAAGCAGGTCCATGTCCCAAAACAGCCTTGGGGATCTGTACAGGATCACTGCAGCTGGGCTCCAGAGCCAACAGCACTGCATGACAGTGTTGCATGACATGCTTTGATGCATGGCTATGTGTTAGACTTGGTT
>VYZR01108510.1:8850-35046 GCA_013400675.1 Oxylabes madagascariensis | reverse complement strand
AGAGTCATCTCCCTGTTCTTTCTTGAGGGGAAAATCCTTGTTCAAGATATATGTTGTTCATAAAGTTAGGATTTACTTTCTCCAAGGCTGGTGAGACTTCAGACTTGGCAGAGATATTATTAATACGATTCTTCTGACAGGTAAGATCAGAAAAGGTGCTAAGAATAATAATGTATATACTTCATGGAGGCAAACCCCATACAATTACCATATTTGAGCATTCATTTTCACTTGCCTCAGTTAAATCATGAAGATATACCAGTGTAATGACATAGCATAATGTAAGGAACAAAAATTGCAAATATAGCTGGCATAACAACAAAGACCAGGTTGAGCTAGGATAGTTTCCTACTACAAATGCGTTGTTCAAAAAAGCATCCAATGGTGAAACGAAGTTTGATAATTTTTTCTGTATGAAGGTGCCTGGGTCCGGCCTACAAAATCTAACATCTCTGTTGAGCACGTGGCTTGTGGATGGAAAAGATGACAGACGGCCACTGCTGTCATGAAAAAGAGGATATGGATTATTCTTACCTACTTCCACCTATTGCTAAGCAGTGTAACTTCCCCAGAATTGTGTATGAGATGCTATTCTTAGGGGCTATGAAATTCTAAGTCAACACCTAGGGATTACTGACACTACTCTAAAAAGCAAAATGAAAGCATACAAGTGAAGAAATTATTCTGCTCCTGGGTCTTAACAGCAGTCCAAAACAGCACTCAACATTAGGAGACATGAATGCTGTGTTAGGACACAGTTACGTTTATTCCTATGGCTGAAAGGAACAAACATCCTTTGCTTCAAAAACATATGAAAGAACCTGTTTGTTGAACTTTGAAAACCTAAGACTTGCAGAATCTAGCCACAGTTCAAACTGTGAAGGTTTGGGAGGTCCAACTCTTAACCTAAGAAAAGAATAAAATCAGACATCTCCCCAAAGAACTGACAGAGTTTAGAAAGACTGGCACCACTGATACAACGGAGAGTAACACCAATGCTAAGGCTAAGAACAGTGCCATGGGAGGTAAAAAGATGCAACACAATATATGTCTTCAAAGCCTGCAGACTGTACGTCATCTGAAAGCCTAAGAGTACACAAGGTATTATCTCTATAAATATGAATGCACTTTCCAACATTTTGGACAGAAGGTCAAGTTCTACATCTCAGGGCTTTGGCTGCTTACTAAAGTGTACTGTGGGCAACAAAACTGGTATATTACAGAAACTGTTAGTCAAGGAATGTATATTTGCACTTGCAAGGAGTTTTGCTTAATAAAAACTTGCATCAAATTTTCTTCAATGGTACACAATAAATATTAAAAACTATTGCCATCAATTATTTTACATAAAAGAGAACAGCTCAACAGCTGAAACACTTACTGCACCACTGTTTCTGAGTGGTAACAAACAAGGAAGTAATAGACAAAAATGGAACAAACCAAAGGCCATGACAATTGATTAGACAAATATTTTACATGATAACTATCAAAAAAGAAGTCCAAAATACTTTTTCAAAACAAGTTATGCAGTAGAAAATAAAGTCTACACAAAGAATGGCTTCATCTTCACTCATAAAATCTGCCTATAGACAGAATGAAGAACAACTTGAGAACACAGACATATCCTTTGAAGGGAAAATTATCAAAGACAGTACTAGACAAACTAGATTAGGAAGATACAGAAGGTCAACACCCAAAAGACAGATCAGTGAAGACTCATGAACACCATGTCCCTGAAAAAATAATACAATGCATGGTTCTTTCACTAGTGGAAAAGGTCCACCATCAAAACAGCAACAATGCTGTACAATATCTGCTACAAAGTATGAAAGAATAGCCTGCCTTCTATAATCCTTGCACAGGAGACTACACATTCTCAATAAAGTTAGATTTTTTATTCATCTTTCAAGGGTTGCTTTAAATTTCGTATGTAGTTTGAAAAAAGATCATTTTAATATAAGGCTCTCTTTAACATTCTTAGAAACATAACCGTTTAGGACAAAATGGTAAAAAACACAGTACTTTTCTAGTACACTTACTTTGAAGTATGTTTCTCATTTTATAAGTGACAACAATTATATGTAACTGTTATCACAGAGAATGTCATGATGCCCAGTGAAAACTAGGTAGCTATCTGTTGACATGATGCTGACATTTCTTTTTACCATTTTAATAAAAATCATCTTTTAATACCTTTACTGGTAATGTTTTACGATCTCCATAGTTCCCAACACTTTCTTGTTTTCCATGCAGCTATTACCTAAAATGCAGTGACTAATTCAGTAAAAACTCTCAGGTGCTGCCAGCAAGATTACTTCATGCATCTAGAAGAACAGTTGTCCTCATGCCATTTTTACAACTACCACCCCTCTTACCATTCTCTGAAACGACATTCACAGCCATTGTTGTAATATCTTGAATACAGGCAGTCTGAAATCCTTCACTAGGAGGAGTGCCGTAGGTGCTGAGTCCAGTTTCTTTATTGATATATACTGTTTTACCCGATAAAGCATCAAAATCTTGCAGCCAGACAGAGCACGAATCATTCCTGGGATTGCCTGTGCTTGTGTTGTCAGCAGAGAATTCCAAGTTCCTTTGTAAGGTCACATGGGGAACCTCAGTATCTTTCATATTTTGTTCTGAGGATTCATCTAACATACTTTTATCTTTACAGGTGATGTTAGTACAATCGTTTTTAGCAGGTAATGATACAACACTGCCTGAAGAGACTGTGTACTCTCCTTCTATACTGCTGAGTGGTGATGAGCTGACAGGACTCTTCATAGACTCTGCTATCACAGACTCCGCGTGCTCTGATTGTGAGCATGCAGTCTCCTTAGAAATGCTGGACTTACACTCCCTCACTTTTTCCACTGAGGATTTGTATGTTTGACTAACATGATACAAAAAATCATTATTTGAAGATTCAAGATCAAAAGAATGGTCATCTTTTCTATTTGAATCTGTTTGGAACTGTTCACCAAGTTGTTCTACTTCTTTGTGATCAGTTTTCATTCTGGATAGTTTGGATGATAATGATTTTGGAGATCTTTTACAACTTGTATTTTTGGTACTAACCAGAGAGTAATCAGACAATGTCAAAGGACTCTGACAAAGGGCTCGTTTGTCCTGTGACATTTCTCTACTGCAAAATAAAGTCTTTTCCAAGGAACCAAAACCTTGGCTAATATGAGAATCTGTATCTTCTGCAGGTGGAGTTTCACAACTGCCGACGTTATCATGATTGTCATTCCCATTCTTTGAAAAGTCACAGTTAGTTTCTGAATTAAGAACTGGGAGACCGCATTCACTTTGCTCTGACCTGGGTGTTGGTAGTGTAGGCTTAACTCTCCCATAATACCTCCTGAACTTTTCTAATGATCCCAGCTGTGTGGTCAAGCTCAGTTTCTTAGAGGACTGAGGTCGTGGCACAGTTATCTGTCTTCTAGTATTTTTGATAACAATTTTCTTGTGAGGAATACCTGAAGAAGTTGCCAGCGGCACTTCCATATTATTCAGTGTTTCATAAGGTCTTTTATTGGTAGCAGTAGGCATAGCTATCTCTTCCCTCACCCGATGTGACAAAGGTTTGTTCTTATTACCATCAGTCAGGCATACTTCTCTGGTAAAAGAAGCCCTATACTCTTTATTGGTATTACTGGAAATACCCTTAGTATTTGAAGACTGAATCACAACATTCACTTTGTGGTCAAAAATATCCTTGGCACTGACAGGGCCAGGCCTACACTGTGTGTTTAATGCAAGACTTGTTTCTGTTTGTCCACAGTCATGTGGGGGCTCATTTTGCATAACACCTTTTATAAGGCCTGTAAGGCTCAACTTCAATGGTATTGAACGAACAGCCCCTCTTCTGGAGTCATCTTTCACTTCAGCTGTTTCCCTGTTTCTTCTTGCATTACACAGTCTCATTAATGATCTTCCAGAGACAGTTTCAGGTCCTGCTGCTGTTTCAGTAGCATCTTCTCTCTCAAGCAGTGACTGAATAGTATCCTTATTTAAGACACAAATCTTCTTGCTTTCCTGTATTACTTGACCTTGCTGGCTGCGCACATCTTTTATGTTATCCCCTGCACAATCCCCTAGGTCACCACAACCATCTACTTCTCTTATTTCTGATCTGGCCCCTCCACTGAAAGAGAAACGAAGACGTTCTGAAGGTTTCAGATGAGCATCAGATACTTTTTGGGAACTGTTACTGTATTTTGACTCCTGTTCTGAGGCGTTTGATTTAATTAAATCAGAAACTGTGTCATCTTTGCTTGGCAATGGAATGTCTGATTTATTGTTTCTACATGGATCAGATGACTCAGCAGTGTTCTGAATTGGGGCATTTTCAGTTTCCTGTACATCTTTACTTGACTGTATAAGACTTGAACTTTTTTTTCTAGTAATGGATTTCCTCTTGACATCTTTTGATTGCAAGGTACGCATTTCATAAGAATCCACAATTTCATTACACGCTTTCTTAAAACTTTCTTGCATGCTCTTCTTGTCAAGAATTGAAGGCTTCAAAACTGGAGCATTATGCAAACAAAAGTCATTATGTTCATTAAATTCTCTGATGTCCTCACTACATGGTTCAATAAATAAATGCTCTCGTTTCAAAAATATTTTCACTCCTTCCTCTATGCAAGTTAGAAGAACATCCCAGTTCTGGAACTCAATCAGAGTCTTTGCAGGTTCCAGGCACACATCATAGTCACTGTATGCACAGGTTACATTGAGAATAAAGATCCCATACAACTCTGGCCCACAGCGATGGCGACCAGGACTTGAATTAGCCTGTCGGCTTGCAGGGACACTTTTTGCCTTGCAAATTACACTTTCTTTTCTTAATAAAAAATCAATTAGTTTATGTAGTCTTGTCTTCAAAACAAGCCTTCTATTCACATACAAGAACTGCATATTCTTATTGTAATGTCCCTCAGTACTAATAAAACCACTTATCTCAAATCCGCCAGACTTGTGATTTATTTCTCGCAACTTCTGAGATCTGCCCAGTCCATAAATTTGACAAAACCGAGAGTATACATCTCTTGTCTTAGGGAGCTGAAGCACCATAGAACAAGAAACATCATTTCTTAAAGAAAGGGAAACAGAAGGATGCATTAGCGAAACAGCCTCTACCTTCTGTCTCATTCTCTCAATTTCCAACACAGGATCCATACACTTTCTCCTCACTGGCAACTGATAGAACAGATTGCATACAGTGACTGTAGTTCCACCACTTGGTCTGTTCAATTCAGCTTCACATACTTCCAGTGCTTGCCCATTGTGAAACAGTTTCATAAATGTTTTTGCTGTCCTGCTGGTCTTAGATGAGATTTCCACTACACTGGCCATGTTGGCTATACTTGCCAAAGCCTCTCCTCTGAAGCCATAGAAAGTCAGGTTCTCCAAGTCTCTCACTGAGCTGCACTTGCTAGTGAAGTAGCGCTTTCCGATAGCCTTTAAGTCCTCTTTCCCCATCCCAGAGCCATTGTCCACCACCTGGATCTTAGAAGCTTCCAAATCCACCCTGACAGCTACACACGTTGCTTTGGCATCGATGCTATTGAGGACAAGCTCCTCAACACACTGTCCAAATGAGTTGACAGTGACTCCAGAACGCAGCCTGGCTCTCACATCTTCCACCAAACATTTGATCATGTCAAAATCTGATAGATGAGAAACACAAGAAACTGCAGGGAGCTCACTGCTCCATGTTCCTTAAAACAATGAGAGAAAAGGAAAAAAAAATTAAAGAAATACAAATTAAAGACCTGAAAATACTTTCATTTATTTAATTCACCCCCATAAATACACTTTTCTTAGTTTTCTTGGCATTCAGAGGCTTTTTCTGCGATTACTTTCATGCTCAGGCTCTGACTAGACATTGTCAGGGTCTTCAGGGTAGATGGCCAGAGTCTGAGTCTAAGGTCCTTATTAACAACATGCTGTGTTCTCAAACTTAGCATACCCAAATCACACTCCTACTGTACGAGGCAAAACTCAAAGGACCTACAAGCAAAAGGTTCGTACTGCAATTTTTATCAGAATTATAGAGTAAATATCACCAAGAACTGGTCAGAAAGCTGCTTTTCTCCAACTTTTACCGCTACGTCCCCACAAAAATTCACAGTGCTTCGTCCTGGTAAAATAGCATCTGCTGCTACTTAACCAGGAAAGGAGTAAAGCAGGCTTGGCAATGGGTGTCAGGCAAAGAGCAAGCTGTTTATGCGAAAGAGAACCCACTGTTTTCAAGTCCTTGGCGCCTACTGGTTTCCTAGTGGCATTCAAGGGGCCTGCTAGCCGTGCCTGGGGCTCCGGTGACGCCGCTGTGACACGTCTCCCGAGGCTCCCTGGCCCCGGGGGCTGAGGAGCGGACAGGAGGCAGCGCGGACCCGCGGCTCAGCTGGCCACCGCACGCCGTTGGTGCTCTCCCCTCACAGCCGGAGCGCCCTCTGCTTCCCCTTCCCGGCCGCCCGGGCCCCGCTCCCGCGTCCCGCCCTCGCCCCCTCAGCACCCACCGCACCGGGGCGGCCACCGCGCGACACCAACGGCGCCGGGCCGCCGGGCCCCTCGCGCGGGCCAACGGCGCGTGCGCGGCCGCGGGAGGGCGGGACCCGGGCAAGAGCACGCCGGGAGTTGTAGTTCCGGCCCGACCCTGCCCAAAGGGGCCGCCAAGGGCGGGAGCCCGGCCCGGCTGCGGGATGCACGGCGTCCCCCGGGCCATTCCCGCACAGCGGCACCGACCGGGGACGGAGAGGGGCCGCTTTGGCAACGAGATCCCGCTCCCAGGGCCGTCATCCACTCAGTCCCTCCATCCAACATCCATGCCACACAGGGGGCGAAATTCAAGCAATTTTATTCTACAGAAAATATGCAGTTCTGCAATAAAATAAATTTATTTTTGTTTCTGAGGCATTTAGTGCACAGAAATAATGTTTTTAGCGATGTTTTCTGTCGGCATTAACCCTGTGATTTCCTTCACATGAGCACCACACTCTACAAATTTCAGATTTATCTCATGTGCAACTCCCCAAACCACATACACTTGCAAACAGAGGTTCTGGCCCTGAACAACCCCTTTAACAGAGACAATATACCTCTTCCTCTACCCAACGGAACTCTGCGAAAAGCTGAGCATCAAACTAACAGTGCGGCAAAAATAATAAATTAGAAATTTAATAAAATAAAGTTCTCTAGAGCTGAACATTGCCTGACTGAATGAGTGAGGAAGAGGGGAAATGTTTTGTGAGGACAGCTCATGCTCCAGACTTGGCTTCTTCCTCAACAAAGTCACTTCAAAATCTGGAATTCCTGGTGCTCCAGCGCCTGGATCTTCTTCTCATTGCTGAACTCTGCTCGGCTGATACGGGACTGGGGGCTTCCTATCTTCCTGAGCCATTCTTGCAGCTCCCGCACCCTGGCGGTTGGACCCTGGATTTGCCCTTGGACAGTGCCGTGGCTGGTATTTTGGACCCAGCCAACAAGCCCCAGTCTCTTAGCCTCCCCCTGAGAAGACAATGCAGAGCAAAATTAGGTTAATCCAAACTGTAAGAGAGCAACGGAACAATATTCGCATACAGGAGCCAATTTTTCTGTGGCTCAGGCAGCAGGAAAGCAGCAGAGGATTCACTCGACTACTCAATATATTCTTTCACGCGAAAAACTGGGTCTGAAACACTCTTCAGTCATGGTTACATAACCCGGCCGGGCTGCCAGCAGCACCGCGATGCCAACCCCCCTCAGCAGCAGCCGGAGCTCAGCCCTCGGCCGCGGCCACGACCCCGCCCGCCCGCGGCTCGGCCCCTCCAAGGCGCCCGCGGTGGGCTGACAGGGGGCGCGGCGCACGCCGGCAGGCAGGGCAGCCCGCCCCCGGGGACCGCGGCACGCACCTGGGTGTACTTGCGGAAGAACACGCCCTGCACCTTGCCGTGCACCTCGTAGTCCACGGACACCATGCCCTCGCCGTCCGCCATGGCGGCACCGTCACCTCCTCCCGCTCCTCCGGCCGCTGCGCGCCCCGCGCGCCCCGCGGCGCCTGCGCAGCGCGGGGACCGCCGGGGGCGGGGCCTTCCCTGCGGCCAATGAAGAGCCGTGCGGCGTAGGGCCGGTCTGTCATTCGCCGCCTCACGGATAACGCACAGCGGCCGCCTCACGGAGAGTACTAATGCCTTAAGTTTTAACTTTCATGTTTTTCAGAGTCTGTGCTGCCTAGGGGTGTAGTTCTGAGCCTCATATAAGTGCCAGTAAGCTCTCTTCACAAGTAGGTAGAGAAAACAAATCCTTTTCCTGCTGAAGACCAAGGACAACGAGTACAAGTTTCAGGCCCAAAAGCATAAACAATGTGATGGACTGAAGAAAGAAAACAAGGATGAGGCTTCGCAGCCCGAAACTGTAATTGGACAATTAAACCCCAATATGCAAATGAACCCCAATTTATAAAAGTGTGAGATCTCGTGACTGGTCATCCATTTTGTGACCATTTCAAGTCCACCTTGGGTGTAGCCCATGTCAGGCTCTTGTGCTGCCCAAGGTGCATCCTTTAAGGCCTTCCNCCGCAGCGGCAGCGGCAGGAGGATTCGGGTCTCTCGGCCATAAGCGCAGCTTGTGGAGACGCGGCTCGCCGAGGAGGGACGCCGGCGGAGCGCCGGGCGCAGCCCCGCAGGTAACCCCGCTCGCCCCGCGGCGTGAGCCCCCGACACTCCTCGGGGGATGTGGTGGAAAGAGCCAAAGGAAGATTGTGCCGAGCTAGGCTGAACTCCTGCATGTCAGATCTGTGTGACACAGTGATGGAGCACACTGCCAGAACTGAAGAGACACGTTATGGGAAACCGCCTGGGGAGTATAACAATTCCTCTGTCATTGCAGTATATTTCTGCTGCTACCATGATAAGGCAGGGCTTAGACAGAAGGAGGAAGAAAAGTGTGTCTTATTTCTGGCTATATAAAAGGTTGGGACTAGAAGAGGCAGCATGAGAGCTCCCTAGATGGAAGGAATGTAAAGATTTATAGAAAGCCGAAAAGTTACAAAACCTTTACTAATATTTATTATAATCTTTATCTACAGCCTTCATGCATAAACTGTTAGGAGAAGATTTGTCCAGTTTTGGACAAAATTGTCTGTAATTGTTTTGCTTCTAACCTCAGGCTCTTTCTCAGGCACTGAATGGCTTTTTTTCCACTGGCGGCTCCTGTGGTGGCAGCTACTAAGTTTTCTCCTGGTTCCCAGCTGAAACACCAGAAGAACAACTTTCAGCATAGATTCATACTTGACAAAGAGGAAAGTTTAGAAGATCTCTATGCACAAAAGAATCAAAGATATTCCTATTCCATGTCTGCAGAAAGCACTCACGACAGGTCCAGGCATGGAGGCTTCTGGTCAGGTGGACTAGAGAGCAAGTATCTCATCAGCCAGGCCTGTACTCTGTCAGCTAAATCATTAGGCAGACATAAAGAAGGAGTGGACCGTGCATATCCCCTGCAACCAATTTCTCACCAGAAGAGGGCAAGAGCTCTATTGCTCAACACTGGAAGTTCCCCATACATGCAGGAAGCTCCAAATAGTAGATCAAGCTCAATAAGCAAAGGGATGGTTCCAGCAGGGAGGTCTCAGTTAGCTGCAGTGCTCTGCCCTTGGACAGGAGAGCTTGAACCATCAGCTCCCCATCTATACAGGAGAGAGCTGGCATACATCCTAAAGCTGGAGGCAGATAGAAGGAACCTAGAAGAGGCAATTCAAAAGAAAAAGGCCCTACTTGGAGAGAAGCTAAAGAGGACAGAGGAGACATTTAGGAGGATTCAAAGAGAGAAGGAGCTTATCAAGGTAGAGGACAGAAGAGAAAGTGAAGTGGAGAGTACCCATGAGCAAAAGGTCACAAGGCACCCTGAAGAGAAAATTTTCAGAGCTGCAGACAGGCCAGGTGTTGGGATCTTCAGTGGGGCACAGTCTGCAGAGGACACTATCCCCAAGCCTGGCACCACTCTCCACCCCCAAGAGCTGGCTGTGGGGAAACTCAAGGAGTGGCTGGAGGCCGCAAAATACAACAAAACAAACAACAGCAAAATACAAGACAACATACCCATGGAGCATTTAGCTTCTCGTTCAAAACTGGCCCCAAAACATAGCCTTTCTCTCTCTGCCCTCTCAGACCAAGATTCTGATGACCACCCATCTGCAGAGATGCTATACACACAGGCTGCCAGTGCTGCAGAGCAGGAGGGGTTTGGACAGTGCAGCTTCTGCAAACGTAAATTTCTCTGCACGAGGCTTGAGAAACACATGAGTATCTGTGGCAAGAACCAAGACTCCAAGAGGAAAGTGTTTGACTCCAGAAAGGCCAGAACAAGGGGAACAGAACTGGAACAGTATCAGCAGTTGAAGAGCTCAAGGAGTCCTCAGGTAATGTGCAGTCCCTTTGCCTCCCTGGATCCACATCTACTATTCACACTCTTTCAACATCTGACTGAGGTGCAAGCACCTTCCCATGTACATGGGGCTAAGGGATACAGTACAGCTATTGTCTCTGAAAGGTTCTTGCCAAATGGATAAATAGATCCATTTAAAATCTCATAGATGGAGGCAGGAGTCCCGACTTGGCTTTATAATGTGTCAAGGGTGTACTCCTGGAGAAAGCTCACTTCCTTGCTGTAGCTAGGATGCAGACTGGTTCTGCTGCAGTCAAGCTCTGTGAAATCAGGAGCTGCAGGGAACTGACTGAAAATCCAGATAATAACATGGTCTGTTAAAATGAAGGCAGTGGAAACATGCAGCTCTGTTCCTGCAAAGCAGATGTAGCAACCCTCTCTAGTTCCTTGGCCCTACTGCTTGCTTTTCTGGTTATCCTCAAGCTCTTGCTAAATACTGATGTTTCCATCAGTATTTCCTTCACATCCTCCTTTGTGCTGGTCTTTCTGATTCCCTTTGTGGGGCTCAGCTTCTCAGGCTGGGTTTTATGTCAACAGGGAATGCACAGGAACAGGTGACATGGGTTGGGCTCTGAGTGTAAGTTTGAGAACGGAGTCTGATGGTGGTCCCAGTTGCCCTGACTGCCTTTCCCTTCTGCAGAGTAAAACACCACCCAGAAAGAACAACTGGAAACAGAAGCACGAGGCTCTCATCCGCATCATGTCGCAGGCCCGCCAGGTGCAGCAAACCCTCGCTAAGGGGAGGAAGGTGTCTGACCTGCCCCCATTGCCTCCCACCGAAAATCCAGACTATGTCGCCTGCACCTACTGTGGACGCAAGTTTTCTCCTCGGGTAGCTGAGAGACATATTCCCAAATGCAAAGACATAAAGAATAGGCCCCCACCTCCACCACAGAGGAGGTGCTGATGAGGCAGTGCCCAGCTGTACCTGCTGCTGTGACTCTCTGCCTGGTTTTTGCCAGATTCCCAGCTATAGACATTTGTGTTTTCTGTAGTCTCAGCACTGCCTGCACGCTTCTATGTACAGCAAATTAACAGCTCAGGATGAATAAGCTGAATAATGGAACTTGTATACTTTGACCTGCACCCTAGGTTGTCCCAAAAGATGCCCCTTTCCTCAGCACAAGAAGCTCAGGATCAGAAATTCCAGAGGTTGGAAAATGGCAGTAGCAGTGCTATTGGTTGGCAATAGCAGGCACTTTCTGTTTGCATCCTTATACCGATTCATGTGCATGGAACAGGGATACTCTGAATCAGCCAGGCCCTTGCAGCAACAGAACAACCATCACAATCAGATTTAATATTTTAAAAAATTGAGTTTTCCTGCAGGCCAAGTTTCTAGGAACCTCTGAAAAACAAAGTTTGCACCCTTTCTTAAGTCATATGCTTATATTCATCTTGGTTGCTGCAATGGTAGGGAATTATGACAAAAACATATCCCTTCTTTTGTTTTTTCTCGAGATGTTATTTTTCTAGATTCTGATTAGTAAATATATTAAACTAGTTCTCTTGTGTAAAAGTTATTTTAAATGGTCACAGAGTGGTCTGTGTTCTCACAGTAAGAATGACTACTTTGTATGAGAAAGTTGCAACAAGAAGTGAACAAGGAATAAAAACACGCCAGCAGCTCCTTTTGCAAGTCCTCCGGTAGCAAAAGCAGCAGCTCATGGGAACCTAGGGAAAGATCTAAAGGAACTAGATTAAGCTGGAATAGTCAGAAGCTGAATATGAAGATATACTCCAGCCTTCAATGAGTGAACCTGACTCCTGAAAGAGGTTTGAGAGCTTGTGTCCTATAGATACATGAGCAGAAATCTCAATTCCCTTGACACACCCTGGAAAAGCATGAAGGTTCCTGAAAGGATCATTGCTGCACCATGCCAGCCAATGAATGTGTGTACAAAGCTGAGAGAAAAAGCAGACTCAAAAGAAGGGAAAATAATTTACTGTATTCAAACTGATCAGAGAAGCAAGACCAATGCTTTAACTTCAGGGTTTTGAAAAACAGGATACAAGAGGTGACAAGAGGTAGTAAAGGGGTAAACTGAAACCTTTATGCCAGCCTCTTTGAATTCACGAGAGGTATAAGTGATTTGAACACACTAGTTAAAAAATTCAGCACCACTGCCTGTCTTCTAATATTAACTCTGTTTCGCTTGCACTATGTTTTATTGACAATATTTAGTGGACCCTAAAGGTCAGCAGTGCAAATGGTGACATGTGGATACATACAGAAAAGCATTTGATGCTGCAAAATAAACCCACATGTTGGGAATTTCTCATAACTGACAAGCAAATGGCTAAGACTGAGATTGAAAAGATTGAAACTGTAGATTAAACAACAGTTATTAAAATTAAATTGCCAGGCTTGGTTACCTGTTTTGCAACTAATGTGGGCAGTTCACTCCTCTTTGCTATTGTTTCAGTATCCAGAAGGTCTTTAATAACTGGTTTAAACTTAGTTACATGTTAGACAAAGTATCAGGCTCAGCACACAGATTTAGGGTGCTGCTTTGCTGTCATGGTTAGCTACCCTGATGCTACTCAATCTGTGTTATTCATGCCAGCTCAGCTTCCTCTTTTGCTCCTGCAGTACAGTCCCCCTCTCACAGACTGCTGCATTTTCAGTATCCAAATCTCCTAGTGAATTTTAAGTCTTTAACTCTGCTCTGCCTGTCAAGATATTTCACAACTTAATAAAACTTCTGATAAAAGTGGCACTGTACTTTTAAGTACAGTGTGCAGGAACAGTTGGCTGAGCAGGTGTCAGGCAGGTTCTCCCTTCTGTAGGCCTTAAGGATCAGTGAAGATCTGAGAGAAACAGGTACTTCTTCCCTTTAAGCCTTTATTCCCGTTACTCATTTCCCCACTTGGCACTCAAACTGTAGAAATAAACACACACACACACGCACAAAAGCTCCTGACGTCACTAGGAGGAGATGTAGCAGTATGAGAAAAGACTGGGTTTTTTATTTAGTTGTTGTTAGTTTCTCTTAAGGAAGGGACAGAGAAACTGACTTTTTTTTTTAACCAGAGCAAAGAACCTAAAAGCCCTTTCACCTTCTTTCTATAAGCAAAAGAAAATAATCAAAACCAGAATGCCACAAAACCAGACAGATGATTGTATGCATATTTCCTTTTCCTCTCTTGGAAAAAAAAAGACAAGAAAAAGAGTTCAAACACAGGAGTATGAGTTTAAACATTTATTTAAACAAATTCCAAACCACTCCACCCTTTAACCTTTCAAAGACAACGACAAACTAGTTTTCAGCCAGAGTGTCAGAGCAGGCATAAGTTGTGTTCCACTACAACTCAGTAGCAACACTAGCAGGAGACCAACACATATGGAGCTAGCACTGCAAGAAGGGGAGAAGTAAAAAGGGTTTGAAACTGCTCAAAGGCACTTCTGCCTGCCTGCCTTTCTGTTTTCAGCCCAAGACAAAGGTGCTACCTTTAAACTGCTTTTTTTGTTGCATAGCTGGCTGGTGTGAAATCTGTGGTCTGTAACAGGCACAACCTGGAAAGCGTGAATCCTCTAAGGCACATATGAGATTGTGGAGCACGGGGTGTCCTCTGTCGGGAACCCTAATCCTCCACTAGATCCAAGGGGAATCCAGTCTGTGCACCTAGCTTCCCAACTGCAGAGCATTGAGAAATGAGGATAGCAGTGCACTGCAGGAGAGCGACTCTCAGCAGCTTGGTGCTTGCTTATTGGACATGGCTCAGGCTCAACTTTTCCGTCCTCAAAGGCACTGTTACATGTGACCAACGACCCTCAAGCTGGGACCCTGACCTGAGAACTGGCTCCGACACACGTGGGGGAAAGGAGAGCAGAGGCACAAGGGCAAACAAGCCTGGCTGTACCAGGGCACCTGATTCTCACCACCTCCCAGGAGGGCTCTCCTCCTGCCCTGCTTTCGGTAGCAATGGACAGGCACACTGGGAAGATCCTTGCCCTGGACACTGCACTGGGAAGACAGCACTTGATTCAGCTCCCACATACTAGCAATAGGCACTGAAGAAGTATTTAAGGAGCATGACATCACGAGCAAATGGTTTGGCATCCACCTCTAGAGACAAATGGGGTATGCTGGATTCCCCGGAAGAGTCTCTCAAAAGAAGTCAGTCAGAGGTGATACAATATCCACCTCCAGTAGACCTAAGGCAATTCTAGTAACGTGCCATTGATGGAGATCATTTAAGCCTGATGAAATCATAACCCCACTCTCACAGCAAAGGTGAGAGAACTTAGGACTCCTTGGAGGCGCTATGTAAGGCAGGGGAGGCTAGCTACTCCCAGGGATCCTACCAATCCCATAGGCTTTACTTCAAAGTCAGTTTGGTAATAAATTTAAGGGGAATAAAATTAACCTCATTCTCTAACAGGACATGAGTAAATCTTGAGCATCAGACCATGCCTCTTCCCATCTCCAATTTTCTTGGGAAGGCTTCTCACTTCTTGAAAGAAGGTGAATTCCAGACTGAGATTTGATCATTCATGGCCTTTGGGGAAGGCTACATCCTGTGACCACAGCAGTAGTGACCTATTCTGGGTAGGAAATGGCATTCCAGCTTCATCAGAACACTGAGTGGAAAAACACGGATTTTTCCCACACCCACACAGAGTGTAGGCACAGGGACTGAGCAAAAGAGAAGCCAAGCAGGGAGCAGCTACAGGCTTATGCCAAGAAACCAGAAACTCTGGCACCCAAACCAAGTTTAACAGCTGGAGCAAGAAATGGGTAACTTAGTCTGAGGCCCAGATGCTTAGCATCTGGTTGGAAGGCAGGTGGTCTGAAATTGAGATCTACAGACCCAATCTCAGACAGTCCCCACTACTGCTATGGGAAACACTTGATTCACTCATCTCGGTGCATTGCCTGGAAGTTGGAAAGCCCTCGGCACCCAGAATAAAGCCTTCAAAACTCTTGTCTGTGCAGACCAGTGGACACAGCCATTTGGCCAGAAGCTATGCCTCGAGGCCAGGGACAGTGGACATGTCTACTATTATCTCCCTAAGAGGAACAGCTCCACTGCTTCCAGAATGATAAATTCGCTGGTCCCTCTGTGCCTGGGCAGAGGGAAGCAGCCTCACCAGCAGGGCCTTACCATGTGGTAAGGAGAGAATCCTAGTCCTTCACCCCTCTGAAATGAAGGCGGTGAGTCTTAGGGTTCAGCCAGCTTCAGTACAAAACATGTTTCCTCCTCTCATCTAGAGATGCAGTGATGAATACTGGGGTCCCAAAGGCAGCTCCCAGGAAACAGTGAAACAATGAAAGGGCCACAAGCTGCTACAGGAGCCATTGCCATAATGGGGCCATTCTGCCTCACGTGCAGAATTGACAGATAAGGTACAAAGAGGAGCTGCTGCTGCTTCAATCACTGAGCTGGCCTAGAGCTCAAGGGCCCTCCCCCTCTCAAACTCACTCCTAGTTCATATCAAACGTACATGGGTGCTGCTCTGGAGCCTGGGGCCTCGCTCCTTGTCTGCGAGTGACCTGACGCCAGAAAAGCCGCTCTCTGCATTCGGTTAGTGTGCTGTGAAGTTAGATGGATCCCAGTGGGCTCAGGAGACTAGAGGTTGGAGCGGCACGAGTCCGTTCCCAGGAGACACCAGGAATCTGAATCCACATCTGGTTTTGGATCCACTTCCATCTCCTCTTTGGTTGTCTGTGTTCCTTTGGAATGAACCTTCACCTGTCAAAACACACAGCAGTTACCCAAACAGTGCCAGGACTAGCTGCAGAAAAGCTAGAAGCTGCACAAGGCCCAACTTGTATTCTCCACAGCCATTTGTGACTCTTTGCAACATCTGACTGCCCATCCCTTCTAATCAGAAGAAATAAAGGTAAATCCCACTTCCCTCAAAGAGTGGACTGTCATCAGAGGAAACTCTTCCTGGCTTCATTCCTGTCTTGCTACTGTCAGAGCCTGCATCAGCAGCTTATACAAGAAACAGGCATCTTTCTTAGTCCCACTAAATTCTGCTCTGATAGAGATGGCTGTTAAGAGCTGTCTCCTTCTGCACAGCCTCCACAATCTGCAGGAGCATGGTGAGCCTTGAGCGTGGATATGCACCCAGATGACGGATTCTCACCTGCTGCATTTCCTCCATCCTCCTGCAGAACCTCTGGAGTTGGGCACTCAGACGAATGGTTTCCTGCTGCAGCTTCTTCTGATCATCCAGACACTGTAAAACCAGGCCTCGGAGGTGCGTCACCTCCACTTGCAGAGTGCTGCACATGCAGCCTGCACCAGGAGACGCATCCTTCCCTTCACCACATGGTAAGGTTGGACTCGGGCAAGTAGGCTGCAGAGACATGGAAGGAAGTCAGGCCAGGTTTGAGTGCAAGGCCAGGAGTTGTATATGCCACAAGAAAAAAACATGCCCAGAGTGTTATCCCAGCTTATTCCCCTACTTGACAAAATTCTAGCAGGCAGGGTCAACAAACTACTTCTCCTTCTGTCTTTTGTGCAAAGCCACTAGCTTCCTTCTTTTCCTGGGAAGGTTGTTCCTGTCCTCCTATCACCAAAATCCACCCGGTTTACCCCATTTCCCTAAGCATAGGATCTGTGCCTCCTCTTGGGACAGAAAACTCCTAGAGTTACGTAGTCTGACAGGTTGTAATTTCTCATTTATTTTCTGTATCAGTTGTTCTTCCTATCTCACAACAAATTCTGCTTTCTAAATTTCTGTTTTCTGCTAGGCTTCTGAGCCCTTGGCTTCTCTTTTTTTTTTCCAATTGCATTATACACATTTTCTCACAGAACTGATCTCATTACTTTAAATCTGACCAAGAATCAGCTTTGTGCTCTAGATCCTTGGGAATTTTTCTCTTTGTAGCATCCTCTCTGATTATCACCAGCCCTCCTTTCCTCATCCAGATGAATTAAGCCAATCCAACAGTCTCTTCTCAGCTCTCCCCATAAATCAAACATTGCCATTTATGGTCCCCAAGAGCCTTTAGCCAAGCATTCACTTTGATAACATTACCCAGGGGTCCGTTTTGGGCTTGTTTAATCCAACAGGTTCCTCAGAGGCCACTTTGAGTCCTTGAAGTTTCTGGTAAGGAAGAGTCTCCTTCTCAGGCTCTGAAGATGCCAAGCTCAGAGGAAAGGGGCTGTCAGGCATGGGGATGAATTCAGCATTCTCCAGCTCCTGGATACACAAAAGCAGCTCTGTCAGGCCTCCCAACTTCCTGCAGGTCATTTCGTCTTCTCAATCGATGCACCAACACCCTCTTGTGGTTAAGCAGGCAGCGAGGCCTTAAGGGCTCTGTGCAACACGGCTCTAAGAACCTACCAGAGCATCCCTCAAAGGTGGAAGGGGCCACCCAGTTTTCCCAGCCTAGATCCCCATTTTAAGGCATTTCTGAGAAACCACATTACCTGCCGCAGCCAGCCAGGGCAGGAGCTGCTGTCAGCACTGTTGCCTCCCTTAGCTTCTGTAGTGCTGATCCAGCCCCCCAACTCACGATCTGCTTCCATGGTTCCCCGGAAGCCTCCACTGGGATTGGGGGTTTCTGCTTCCTGTTCATTATCCTCTTCCTCTCCTCCCCCAGTTGTGCAGCTCTGAGCCACTAGCAAACAAAAGTGAAAACTTTATACTTTTCCCCACCTATGCTACTCCTGTTGCCAAAGCCCAGATGGAGCAAAGATGCACAGATTTGTCCTGTATGGTCATGGTGGGAGCACACGCTAGCATTATCTCCCTCAGCAGTTTAACTCCTAACACTCTCTGCAGGCCTCTCCATAAGGGCTTGTGTGCAGCAGTGTTCTGCAGTTTCTTGGCCCCAGACCTCCCACAGGTCCAAGAAACTGGACTCCATCTCTACAGCAACTGCCCCATAGAGCCCCTTCCTATATCAGCTCCCTTCAGTGAATTCCTCTCAGCTTCTCCTTGTCAAATTGAAGTTCCTCAACTACAAAGACCTCTCTGTACCCATGCCGTTTCTCCTCTGTTTCAGTTGTCGCTTCCTCCGGTTTGGGCCATCCCTTCCCATGCATGGAACCAACTAGATTTCTTCCCTTTGAGCTCTTCTGTGAGGCCTTTCAAACATAGAGAAACCGTGCTGCAGGACCAAACTTCATCCACTCAAACTAACCACTGAGTGGACTTAAACCAGAGCTCCCCAGGGCAGGTTACTTACCAGTACCAATGGACAGACCACTGCTGTTGGATCGTATTGTTTTGGAGTTCAACACCTTTTCTGCAAGGAGAGAAGCATGCTTCCAGTTAGAGTGCCACACAGAAGGCAAGATAACTCCTACAGTGTTGCAGGCCTATGGCTCAGAGTAGTTTGCTACATTTCCCCCAGAGATTTGGTGTGTTCTCAGGCAAGATTTATACTCTCCTGGGAAGAGAATATATCATCATAAACAAGATCCCAAAACTACATCCTAAATTTACACTTACCAACAATGATGATGGTGTGCCAGCCACGGCACGACAGGTCTGGAACGTGATGCAATGATCCAAATATTGGCCGAGGCCACGAGGTACAAATATCTGAGCCATGAGCTCTCTCAGTCGATGTCATTGCCAGACGCCCGTTCCCGCCATTACCCCAAGCAAAGATGTGGTTGTCTGAGGAGAGAGAAATTCAGGGACTCAATTCCCTCCCTCCTTCTCAGCCTGTAATTACTGTAAGGATCAGCCTTTCTGCTGTAACTGCTGTCCCAAAGTATCTAATCCACCAGCTCCATTTTGACAGTGGGAGAACAAACCAATAACAAACCTAACAGGCAGCCACCAAGTCAGTACTCTGCAGCCTTAGGGACAGCAAATACTTGGGGCTGCACAGAGGCAATTAACAGGGCATGACAGCCCCAATCTAGGAGGATTTTTTTATTTCAGCACTGCACTGCAGGGCTGGTAAAAGAAATGATCAGTGGGAGCCAGTTAACCACTCTGCAGATTAAGTTTAAAGTAACCCACCACAACTTGGCAAAGTTCACTCACCGTCAGTAGCAGCTATGGTGAATTCATCTCCACATGAAACCCTGATCACCTGCTTACCCCCCAAGGGGCCTCCCAGCAGGTTTATTCCCAGGTGCTTCTTATAGTCTCCAACACCGAGCTGTCCGCACTTGTTGGAGCCGAAGGTCAGCAGGCGACCTCGCTCTGCGGGGAGGAAGGAGGAGACAGTGACAGCGAGGGCCCGACTCTGCAAGCAGCCATGCACACAGAGCACAGGCAGCAACAGCCCATGAACAGGAATGGCCAGCCAGGCTGCAAGGGGACAGTGCCAGCCAAAAGGAATGGGTTTTGTCTGGAAACACCTCGCCAGTTCCTTCTCCCACTGCTTCTCTTTTCTGACGCTAGAGGCTGGGACTCCTCACAGCTCTCTGACTGATGTCGCTTGGGCAAAGCCTAAGTTGATCATAAATGATTCCTCTGCTAGCCCAGAGCATGGTTCTTCCCAAAACTTTTTTCCTCCCCTTTAAAAAAACAGGAAGGCTGACACTGCTGCTTCAGCTGGCCAGGAAACAAGACTGCTGAGAAACAGGAATCCTGAGTTCCTGGAGCAGGCATAAACCTTGCTACCAAAAGCAAAACCCGCAGTGTCAATGACCAGGCTGAAAGGGCAAAGTTGATGTAATGTAATCCAGCAATCAGCATTCAGTTCTTACTGCACAAGGCTCTCACCATCAATAGAAGCTGTGTGTGTCTTCCCTGGAGAAATGGTACGGATCTTGTAGAAGGACAGCTGCTTGGCCAAAGTAAGGGAAGTGGCATATGGCACCTCGCAGTATGTCTGACAAAAGATGTGGGTAGGCACAAAGTGAAAAAATCACACATTCATCAGCTAAAGTGTACTCAAGCAAGTTCAGGTCTGACCATGATATTTGACCTAAAGTTTAGGTTTAACGGACCTAAAGTCTAGGTTTTAAGACCTGGAGACAGTCCTAAAACGAGTATGATAAAAAACTGCCAGAATCCGTATCACTGGATAAGTCACCAGAGCAGCTCACTCGGTTTCACTACCACAGATATGACATAAGCCCACAGAGCAGACAGAAAACTGAGGAACAAATTGCCTCTTCCCACAATTTCAGTATCTATTGTCTTGACTGGAATGAAAGCATTGGCATGAAGCTATTGAATACTTTGTCACAGGACTTCCATTTCCCCATATACTACTGATTGCTGGGAGCTGGAGCCAGGGATCCAAACACACTTACATCATGATTGATTATCCCTGATGTGCACTGATTTAGGCCCAGCTTGTTGAACTCGTTGAGTCCACATGCCAGGACTTTGCCTGTCTGGGTAAGCAGGAAAGTTCCATCACAGCCACAGTGAACAGACACAATGTTTAAGGTCTTCGGAACATCCACCTAGGTGGAAGAAATACATCCTAAGAAAATAAAAATCCCAACACCTATTACATGGAAGCTGGCACATAGAAAACATATGAGGGTAGAACAGTGGCACAGCTAGTCTGGACACTATCAATAGCCAATACAGTTATTTTGTGTAAGAATACCATAAAGTCTGTAGCATATGGAAGTTCTGGTCACAATGCAGATGTTCAAGGCAGACACCAGTGACCAGCACAGGAACCTGATATATGATGAACAGGCAGCCTGGCCTACAGGGCTAGGCTAGATGGGCTCTACAAACACCAAACCCAGTTAGATGAGTAGGGCTGGGTTTGTGTCTGTGTCGTGTGGGCGTGATACTGTGTGATCATAGATCATAGATCTTTGGCTTCAGGCACATCCTTATTTGTTTCTAACCCCCAGTGGGTTGGAATACTCCAGTTACCTCAGCACTGTATTTCAAGAGGATTTTACTTTCATCTAATCTTTAACTCATTATATTACATTCAAAGACTCTCAGTAGTTGCACTGCTGTGAGTTTCCTCTACAGACCCAAGGTAAGCCATTTGTTATTTCTCACTATGATTTCTACAACATTAAGCTGGCATTTCCAGTTACATCATGGAAATCAGAGCAGTGAAGCTCTAAGCTATGATGCTGTCTGGTTTGTGAGTGGTATGATTTTGACACGATCTCTAGGAGAGAAACGAATCAAAATGAAGGGACCCTTGCAAATGCTATAATGTCTCAGAAAAAACACCTGAGTCTCCGAGAGACAGCACTTCCAAATAGCAACTAATTTAGATTTATGCCCTTGCAGATCTTGAGAAGCAGTCACAGCCCTACCTTCTGAGGGGTGTAGTGATCTTCTTCTGAATCCAAGCCCAAGCGTCCTGCATCAATGAAAATACTGCAGTTAAAAATGGCCTGCCTCACCAGGTGCCCATATCTAAGAACTGGTATCGTCTCTCCATAGCCCCAGAATAATATCCCTACCGAACTAGAATCTCCCTGCTCGCCTACATCCATCATCACCTGCCCATCCTCAAGGGAATCCAACCCCACTCACAGAACCACTGCCCTACCCACAAGGAAGCCAAGTAGCACCCTAGAGCTTTCCAGGGTAAAGTCCTAAGGCTTCAGTCCCCAGTTCCCCATTTTGACAAGGAAAGAAGGGTCCAAAGAAACAATGTTTTCTGCCCCCAGGATATATACCAGGCAAGTATTACACACCCAGGCCCTGCACTACACACCTGCACCAAGCCACTTTCTGGCAGGCATGTCCCAGTGCCTTTAGGGTTCAGGGAGACTCCACCTACCGTACTCCCCACAGCCCCACGTGTAGACTTCTCTGTTCCTGGTCAGCACTGCCACATGGTTATCTCCACATGAGACCTGCTCCACAGCATTGGTAAGAAAGAAATCCAGCTGCAGGGGCTCAAGCACTTCAGAGCCATAAGCCTTGTCAACACCAATGCATCCATAATAGTCAGAGCCAAAGGCATACAGCTGGCCCTCATCTGAAGGACATAAGGGAAGCTTGGTCAGCACACAGGGCTTGTGTTAGGCTGCATCTTAACCTCTTAAGACACTGTCAGAGCAACTTCTTTTCTGAAATCATCCTCTCTAGAGTGGAAGAATGTCTGACTATGGAGTCCTTTCTTGTTCATGTTAAGATGGATCTTACATGACAACCTGCAGCTACTTCAGTGCCAAAAAATCTTTCGTCCAACTTGCCAATTTCTTTAAGGGTATCCCAGAAATTGATTCTATGGCTACCTAAGTTACTCCTTCCTTTAAATGACCACCTGAGCTTATCTCTGTCAAACCTCTGCTTTTCAGCACTGGCAAAATAAGCTTGAAACAACCTTTGTGAGATGGGTAAAGTGAGAGACAGATTCTTCTATAACAGACAACACCACACTTAACACATCCTTTAAAGTATGAGCAGGGACTAGAGACAACTGTGAGATGTCAAGCATCCTGAATTAACCAGCAAATCTTAGATAAACATTCTTTTTCATCACTGTGTGATTCTTTCACCACACAGTCCAAAGAGAGTTTCAAACATATCTATATTCTCGACTTCAGGCTTCATTGTCTTTCGCACGAGCACATATGGAGGCAACATATGCACTGGTAAAAGCAGAGACTCTGCACAGACACATGGATTTGTGGTCAACACCCAGTTTTATCACCAAAAAGGAGCACATTCTTAGCAAAATCCCCCCCTTCTTGGGAGTCAATATCTTCCTCTGTGTAATAATGTTGATCTATCTCAAATGTTGAGATATAATCTATGCCAAATGTAATAATGTTGGTACTATCCTCAAAACTGAGGGATGAGTAACATATGGGCCTTTCTCCTTTGTGCACAAAGCTGTGCTAATCTGATGGTGAAGGCAAACACCTCCAACAGCTCAGCAAAGTGAGGGGATTTGTCAATGCCTACGCATCTATAATAGTCTGAGCCAAAGGACTTCCAGCTCTCACCCGTGATGCACACTGTGAAATCATCTCCACAGGACACCTGGCGAATGGCTTTCCCCTGAAGCTTCTCCACATGCTTTGGCTGCCGGTAGGAAGCTCTGTCTCCATGTCCCAGCTGCCCGTGCAACTTGGTGCCCCCCTGCATATTCTGCAAGACAGAAACACCTGGTGAGGTGACATTTCCACAATCCCAGGGATGGTGTCAATAGTTAACAGCATCTCAAGCAAACAACAGAAGACTGCAAGGAGCAAGAGAAAATGTTCTGTCTGCTCTCAGGCAGAGATGGCTATCCCTGTGTATACAGCAGGCAACAACCTCAATGGCAGCACAGGTTTTCTGGCAGTGATGCACTAACAAGGAGTGATCCAGTCTCAGGGCAGCAGCTGGTGAGGAATCCCTGCTCCTTTCTCATCTGCCAAGCTACAGAAGCTGCTCCCTGTTGCAGGACTGAAATTCATCCTTCAGCTTTTTGAACTACTTTTCTAAATGCTAATGGCTGCAAAGAAATGCATAACCTGAAACAAATGTCATTGAAATGGCCTGACATAGCAATTATACAGGAAAAACAAAACAAGTAGTCTTGAAACTAAAACTATAATAGCCAGCTGAAAGTTTTCAGTAGTTGTTCTTGCAGGAACATCCATAAAATTACTCTAAGTTGTTCTCCTCCTATTTGGATCTTCCTCCTTTCTCACTGACTTATCTTCTAATCTGTTCTAACAGATTCTATATAATCAATACAAAAACCCATGGAAGCCTAGAGATGGAGAACACCTCCATGTCACGGAACATCTAAACCTGAAAAGACTGAATTTAATTGTTTAAAATGCATTATATGCCAACATTTTTATTCACTTTAAACTATTCCAGAATTTCTACTCATCATAAAAAGCAGAGTTGTTTAGCATAAGATGCCTCTGCTTTCAGATGCACGTTGCCTTGCAGATGACAACTGTATTACAAAAAGGTCATACATCCCACTCATTCTGATCTTGAAAAACCCTCCTTGAAAATACAAAAGCCAACAGAGAACCACTGAGACTCCACTGCACATCTAGTAGTCAGGAATGGAATGAAGACATGTTTGACTCAGCATTTGGGCCTACAAGACCATCATCTACAAACCTCAAGTGCACAGCAAGTCTCCAAGACACTTCCTGTCACAATGGAAAATGTCTCCCAGAAACACACTTGCCTTGGGAGACTTGGGTCAGCCCCAAATCAGACAGCCTCAGTGTCTACTGCAGTCAGATTTCTCCCTTCCGAAGCTTCCTGCCCATCTGATTCAAAAAGGCTCGAGAACAGTCAGCAGTAGATGTGAACCCTCCTTTCCCACTCTTACCCACTTCCTGTAGTTTGTCTCACTTACCACCCAGGTGTAGAGCTCCTTCTCCACTGTCACCACAGCAAAGTGAGTGTTACCAGCACACACCTGGCGTGCACTGCAGCCGCTTTTGATGGCATCCAGCTTCTGGGGGGTGGACTTACCACCGCCCCAAACATACACCTCACTAGTGCGCGATGTCACCACTGCTATGGGAGCCTCGTTCATGGTAGTTGACCTGTACAAGACCCCCCCAACAAAGCACACATGCTTTTAATAATGAGTTTGCATTTTCTGTCATCTCCCATTTTCCTGCTGTTGTCCAGCAGTTTCTTCTTCACAACCATTCACGGTTTTTATTTTCAAAAACTGTTCTTCCAGCAAACTGTGAACAGCCCATGAACTGGGACAACTTCACCTAAGGTGCTCAGATAGTGTTAGCACTTCCAAGTTAATGAGGAAAAAATGGTCAAATTCTATCTGATAAATAACAGACAACCAGCTATACATGTCATAGAAGCTACCTGCTTCACAGAGCAACCCTGCTTTACAGGCTTGCTGGTAACTATGCTGAACTTCTGCTATATCAGGTTTTATAGAAGACATTTATATTAATGTAATATTCATCATTTAGACAGTCATATTCCTCCTGCTGAAGGGAATCTGTGTGAAAGGAGAGATCTACATTACATCTCAGATATGTAGGCTGTAAAGATCACATCCTCAGTAGAACAGATCACAGCTGGATGGGGCCTGCTGAGTTACAGCTCCAGCCATACACATAAGTAGGATATAAAAGGCAGAGTAAAACACAGGACAATAAGCATGCAACTGCTGTGTCAAATTTCTAGTATTCAAGGATCTTCTAAACTACACTATTCCATTAAAGTTGTCACAGGCTAACACTCTCAGTTCCTCTCTGGGGAGCTGTTCTCTCCATACTTCCTTTCAAACACATCTAAATAATTACCTTGGTCGCTTATTTGGCCCATTAAGCAGCGTGACTTTCTCTTCCATCTCCCTGCCAAGGGAGAAAAAGGATTNTGATCCATATATTTTGAATATATATATTCAAAATGTCTTTTTCCAATGACCGCAAGAGGATCTCCGTCACTCTTCATACACAGAAATTTGAAGAGCAGAAAGAAGCATTCCTCAAAGAGTCTCAGAATGGAATACCTCAAGGTTTCCAATATAACAGCTTCTAAGGATGCAAAGACCTTTCCCATGCACCAACAGAACATCAGATCGAAGACAAGATTGCAAAAATGCACTTTTCCCCTAAAGAGAACAAAGTACTTAAATATCTGCCTCACATCAGTCTAAATTCACTAAAGGACATTGCTATGAAAGCATAAATACCACCAGTCTGCACAAACCACGCTGTTTTCCCTGTCAGCCATCTAGGTTTCAGGCAAGACCATCTGATTACCTCCTGCGTTTGCTGAGAAGGGGATGTTCAAGCAATTCATCTGCAGTGGGCCTCTTTTCTGGGTCCTGAAAGAAGGAAACAAGAAGTAATTCTCTGGGAAATACTCATCATCCACAAAATCTTGGGCCAGAAGACCTCACTCAAGCCTGCATGAACTAACTTCCTTGACTCCCTTCAGAAGGGAAATGA
>VYZR01108509.1:0-38043 GCA_013400675.1 Oxylabes madagascariensis | reverse complement strand
CTCCTATCAAAGACTCCTTTAATTCTAACCACAGATGCACAGAAATAAAGAGGATGATTTCTTTTGTTATGCTTGGAGGGGAACACAAGCTCTATCAGGTCCCGAGCATATTTGTTGCACTTTCTTTCTCCACAGTTCTTTCATCTTTCTCCCCAAATCTTTATCTAAAGTATACTTATTGCACATTTCAGCTAGACAAGGCAAAATCTGTTTGCACTCCTTTCATGGTCCCAAGCTAGAAAAAAGCTTTTCAACATGTGCCTCTCCCATAGGCATGAGTAGGACATGTTTTCTAGAGGAAACTTTCTTGCAGAGCAGGGAATCCACCAAGTTTGGTGTGATCATTTTTGCATGAGCACAACACAAGGAAACCATGTAGTCTTTCATTCCCTTGTACTTGGCACGGGTGAGGCCACATCTCAAAACCTGTGTTCAGTTTTGGGCCCAAAAGAAAGACATTGAGGCACTGGAGAATGTTCAGAGAAGAGAATGGAAGTTGGTGAAGGGTCTGGAGCACAAGGGCTTTGAGGAGCAGCTGAGGGAGCTGGAGTTGTTTAGTCTGGAGAAAAGGAGGCTCAGGAGAGACCTTATCACTCACTACAGTACCTGAAAGGAAGCGATAGCCAGGTTGGAGTTGTTTGCTTCTCCCAATTAACAAGTGACCAGACCAGAGGAAATGGCCTCAGGTTGTGCCAGGGAAGGTTTAGATTGGATATTAGGAAAAATTTCTGACTAAAAGGTTGATCAGGCACTGGAAGATGTTGCCCAGGGAAGTGCTCAAAAGGCATGTGGATGTGACACTTGGGAAAATGGTGAACAAGGTGATGCTAGGTTACTGGCTGGACTCAGTGGTCTTAGAGGTCTTATCCAAATGTAATGATTTTATGATTTTATGTGTATGGCAAATACAGGGGGTTGGAAGTGGGAACTCAGTCAGAGCTGGGCTTGTCCAGAGCTTTCTGAAAGACAAGTGAAAGGCAATGCAAGACAAGGCCAAGTATGCTGTGCAAATACTATTTTTTTCTTGTGTTTCAAAGGAGGATGTTCAGAGCTGGGAGATTCAAATGCCACCAGAGCTGGTTGTCAAAAGTCAGTAAAAATGAAGACTTGGCGTTATTGTCAGAGGTGTTGTATCTTCTGCTGTTCTGAAGATTTTGTTTTGGTGTCTGGGCTGTGCATAAGTACAATTTTTCAAAAAGGTCATATCTAAATTTTCTAGAATGCAGAAATATAGAATATTTTCTTAGATGACCTTGAGGACTAAAAAATGACACCAGGGAATCTTCAGCATTTCTTGCAGCAGGTAGATCTCAAACTATGTCAAAATAATTGAAACTCTTCTTGAAATAATACAGGAATACAATTGAAATAAAATGTAGATGTTAACATAACCTTTTACTTGCTTAAAAGGTCAGTTTTGCATTGAATCAGCAGAAATGCAAGATGGCATGAGCATTTTCAGCAGTACAGCACAAGCACTGGAGCTGTTTGAAAGGCACTGGTAGCCAAAACAAGCCTAAGAGACAGAGTTTGCAGAGTGCCCCAAGTACTCAGGTGTTCAGGGGTTCCCTCCTGTCCTAATATAAACCATGTCACTGTTCTACCAGCCCAGCTGAAGGCCATGCTGCACCCATGCTGGCTGTGGAAGCAGGATTCAGCACAATTCACCACAGAATTTTAAAGGGGTAGAAAGTGATTAATGCTAGAAAGTGATTAATCTTAGCATAAGCTCCTGACGTACTCAGACACCAGCTGGATGCAGCCATCTGCATGGAGGCTGGCAACAGCTGCTCCTACAGCCTGGCAGAGGAGCTGTCAGAGCACAGGGAGGAGCTTGCGCAAATCGGGAGTGTGTGCTGCAGAGCTTCTTTCCCTTGCTGCTTCTCCAGGGGGAGAAAGAAATTTATTGTACTTTGGAAGGGAAGGAGGTATGCTAAGCCGCTATGAGCTGTTAAAAGAAAAAACAAACCCAAACCAAAAAAAAAAAAAACCAGGGGTACTTTACAAAACAGTTTGAGCTGTAACAGAGAAAGGAATGAATTTGAGATCCCATGAGTAACTTCTATAAAGATTTCTCACATCCATCTTCCAAACAGCCCAGATTACTGACATGAGAGCTGGAGGATGTTTTTTGTTGTTGTTCTTCTTCTGTCAAATCTATTCTTGAAGTCACCTTCCTGAAAATTACATATATCAGGATGCAATAGGAACTCCGTATACCTCTTTGGGATCTCAACAGGGGTCCTCTCTTTCTGAGGAAATTACAATATCTGATTTTTCTTTTGGTTTATAAGTGAATTAAATGAATCATTGAACAAAGAATCTTGTAGCCCTAACATTATATCCACTCGAGTACCTCAACAAGTTCCGTGGACTTTGGGTTAAGTGGTATATTTCTTTAATATGCATGAGAGTCAGTTTTATTCCTTGTCAACAATAAGAGCCATTCCTTAGCAGCACGTGAAAAAACCTCACACTCTCGTCATGTTCTTTGCCCTCACACATTTAACTAACACAGTGATATAACCATGTAAATAAGTTACATTTTCAAGTACATAGTATAAATATTCCAATGACAACAGGCTAATAAGTTTTCCAAATGAACTTCACCCTTTTTTTCGGGCTGCAAAACCTTCTTGTGTTTTAGAGATTTAAACAAAAAAAAAGGTCATCTTCTCCATCACCTTCCTCTCTGCAGATAAAGGTGTCTGGTATATACTTGTAATGAGTGCATGTTTGCCCTATGTGCTGTAGAAATTCCTTACTTTCAAGGAAGGTGTTGGAGGCCTGGCACAAGCACCCAGAGCACCTGTGCGATCTCCACACAGAAGGTGCCAAAAGACCTGTCCAGAAGTAGCCTTGGCTGATAGGTAAAGGCATGGCTTACTCTCTGTATGAGAAGCTAGGGAATATCAGAGATCCCTTCAGACTCTTTAAGATTTGGTGGTTTTGCAGTATTAATTTTGCCTTTCTCTCAGGCATATCCTTTACAGCTCTGACCAGTGCCCGTCACAATGACAGCCTCATGCAACAATAATGTTTAGAGATAGGGAAAAACTCATTATTGCAGTCTAAAGACAGAAAGGTAAGGCATTAGGTGAACTCTTCACTTCTGTCTAGCTTCTGCTTTTAAAATGGATTTGTTTCCCCAAAGGAGAAGAAAAATTTGAAAGTGAGGCATAGCCAAATTCTTCCTAGCCTCCTTCTGCCCTAACTTCCAAAGTAACTTTCTGAGAAGAAAAATGGTGAAATGCTTTCTTACTTGGCAAGTTCTTACCATTTTCTTTAAACAGTACATGTACCCACAGTGCCTCCTTCAACAGGAGATCTCAAATATTCTACATTATTATGTGACACAAACTAAGGCAGCAAATCGTGATTCTAACAAATGACCAAGAGTACTCATCTTCAAATATTTCTCTGTCCTTGCTCAGAAGAGATATAGCTGAGCAGATCCCACATGGCAAATACCCCCAAGCACTGCAAGAAGACTCTGCTTTTAAACAAGGGGAATCATCTGTTTTGAACAGCACTGATATTTTTTTATTTTCCTCGGCAGTATTTTTTTTTAATCAAGCTGTTTTCAAAAAAGCTTCTTTTACTTTCTTTGACTGTCAATAAAATTCTTCACATGAGCAAGTTGTCTTGTAAAAACAATGTTTTTCAACTTAAATTAAGCATTTTTCAACTTAAATTAAGCATTTAATTCACAGTGAGACATTGAAGAAAATGGCCCTGTTTTCTAAAGAACTCTCAGGAACTTGACCCATACAGCATAAAAGAAATTAATGAACTAGAGCTTTTTATTTAAGNTATAGCTGAGCAGATCCCACATGGCAAATACCCCCAAGCACTGCAAGAAGACTCTGCTTTTAAACAAGGGGAATCATCTGTTTTGAACAGCACTGATATTTTTTATTTTCCTCGGCAGTATTTTTTTTTAATCAAGCTGTTTTCAAAAAAGCTTCTTTTACTTTCTTTGACTGTCAATAAAATTCTTCACATGAGCAAGTTGTCTTGTAAAAACAATGTTTTTCAACTTAAATTAAGCATTTTTCAACTTAAATTAAGCATTTAATTCACAGTGAGACATTGAAGAAAATGGCCCTGTTTTCTAAAGAACTCTCAGGAACTTGACCCATACAGCATAAAAGAAATTAATGAACTAGAGCTTTTTATTTAAGGCTTCAGTTTGAGAATTTGAGCTTTGAGTTGAGCTTTTGTTTTTCCTTAAATTAAAAGAAATCTGAAGTGTGAAGAGATGTTGCACTAATGCAAATCTGTCCAGATCAATTTGTCCTGCTGTACCAAAATACAACACGTTTTAGCAATCTTGTGGTTTCTTTTTGTTAAAAGCTGTCTATAGTTAGATCTAAAATACCAATATTAATCCACAAAGCTCTTTGCTTCTAAAAAATATCACAAATCATTATCCTGTGTTAGTACAAGCCAAATTTTGCTGCCCCTAGCAAGAAGTTCTGGGTTTTGAACAAAACGGATTTCCTCATGAACACTGTGTGTTCTGCTGACCTGGTGGGGAGCTGCAGTGGTTAGAAGCAGTGAGCCCTGTGAGTGCTCTGGCCACTGCAATGTCTCACCACTCGACAGTCAGGTAACTTCAGCCCCCTGTTTTAGTCCTCTTTTCTATAGAGGAACCCTAATCTTAGATTCATCTGTCAGAGAGAAGCTTCACTGACTGCAATGCAACTCTGAAAGAGGGAATTTCACTCACCTCCAACAATTAGACTGAGCTCTCTGCTAAGATCAAAGGTGTCTGGTTGATGGAAAGCTGTTTCCTGGAGGAGTACAATTCGTTTTGGCCAAATAGCATTCAAAAGTGTTGGAAATACTTGAAGGGACAGTAGCCCAGCCCAGTAAAGCACCTAAGCACAGCCCTAGGAGCTGCAGGAGATTTGGGAAGTCCAAGCCACAACGCACAGCCCACCACCTGGCGCAGGGTCTGCAGGCTGGTGGCAAAGCAGGCAGGGGAGATTGTCACAGAGTTACAGAGCTGCTTCCACTCACATCCCAGAAGCGAGATCAGAGCCCTACTCAGAAATGATTCAAGGTTCGACTCCAGCCCCCTCCAACACAGGTGACCTCTGATGAATCTCAGTGGAAGGCAGCCTTCAGCAAAGGGGAGAACAGAGAGCAAGAGGCAGCAGGTGTCTGAGAAAGATTCTCAACTCTTACCAGAGTCCATCAGCGATGACATTATTGGTGACATTACTGAAACAGGTCTTGTGCCAAACATAAGGCTCTTAATTGCTGATCTGTGTCAAAACAGGGGTCCTAAGGAACTAAGTGGTAAAAATCAACATAAGCAACCCTTTTTTTTTTTTTTTTTTTTTTCTTGAGGAGATGAAAAGAAAATATTGTGGTTTATGAATTTTAGAGACGGGTCTAAATTCAAACCTCATGTCGAAGGAACAGATCTCAATGAGAATATACTGTCTTGCCACACATTATTGTATTTAATAAACCCATATGCACAACCATCTCTGGGTGCTACTTCAGGCTGGGATCTGCCTTTGCAGTTAAGATAGTACTACTAACTCTTTTCTCTCTGGAAATTACTTTGCATTAAAACTATTTGGAAAGTTAAAATGTAAGAAGCAGAGAAATAAGAAAAAGCATAAGAAAGAGGAAAGAATAAATCAAATTGTCTTTGTCTGATATGAAGTCCTCCAGGATTTTTCTCATTGAAGAAAGGGGAGGGAGATTAGTGGTAGAGAAGGCTGCTGATAGCAATTTAATACAGACCAGTGCCACAGTATGTTGCTGTCCTCCTCATCCTCCTCCCTCTAGCCTGACTCAACAAGGGCAGCTGCTAATCCTTCCATTTTTAGCACAATGCAAACCTTTCTCTGTTCACTAATCCATCACCACATCAGCAGCATCAGCTGATGTGCAGCCCCTTTTGCCTACAACTGCAAACCCCAGTAGTCTCTGCCAGCATGCCTGATCCTGTATACATCCCCTGCCCAAAATTCAGTGCCTTGAAAGGTTTGTGGGGAGAGCAACACACCGCCCCTTGAATGGTGCCTCAGGAGAATTTAGGCAGCCTGAGTTTTAGTTTGTTTTCTTTAAAAAGTAGTTCAGTCGAATAGAGCTCAGATTTACAGGACAAAGGGGGAGAAAAAACCCTGCTAAACTGTCATTAATCTCATTGCAGTGGTGGAAAGAAATTCCATTTGTGTTCCTAGGGAGGGTCTTTGCTTTATGATCCAGCAAATGCTGGATGCTACAAGGCCGTTTGAACTTTTGCCAAATTCAATAGAGACCCACAGCAGTGGAAAACAAAGTCATTTAGTTCTACAGTTAACTAAACTCCTACTATAAATTGTAGGGATATACTGTACAATTAAATCCACAACTTTGGCACTTAGACTAGTTTGAATTTGAATCCACCTAAACTTTTTATAAATAAATCCCGATTTTTTTATAGCCCGTAACATGCAGAGAAGGAAGATCTGTAGAGTCCAGCAAAAATAGTTTTTCTTTGGTCTTCATTCATCTTAAGACCCTCTTGCACCATTTTGGTAATAAAGAGGACTGGGTACTGATACAGATCATGCAAGAAAGGACACCTTCATGAAACTGAAGAAGGTACACTTAAGCTGCATGCACCTGCATAATATAAAAAGGGCAGATCATTAGTTAAAAAAAAAATTAACAAAACAAAGAAAAAACCAACAAAAAACCTCAAAAGTCCAAACAACTCTACAATACTCTGCACATGGTAAAAGAAGATTTATATACAAGGCCTCACATCCATTTGTTTGGTCCTGAGAAATTGTGGGACACATTGAATTATCTGTTATATAATGCGTGGTATAAAACACAGCACATAATTCACTTATACACTTTAAAAGCATTTGAATTTTGAAATCCTCTGTGATATCAATAGCATAAGAGGCATTTAACCTTTACAAAGAATGAAATGTTCATCTAAAATTAAATTTATTTTTATTCAGAGGTAATAACCTCTGTCCCACATCCAGAATATGGATTGTTCCTCCCTCACCCATTATGTTTTCTCCCAAGGAGAACCATCCAGGCAGAAAATATCTCTTCTTGTGCTTGCAAACAGCTCGCTCAGAAGCAGCAGGACTAATGCCCTACATGGGCTGTAGGTACATCCCTGCACATAACACAAGGTAGTTCAAAGCAATTGGAACCTGCTTCTGCATCTTTGGCAACCCCCCAGAGAAAAAGGTCTCAGAAGTGGGACATGGCCTTGCTACTGATGGGGAGGGTTACTCAGCTCCAGGGACAGCATACTGCATATTCCTGCAAGTTGCTTTGCACCATGGTGTGTATGAAAGGGCTTTTATTACTGCTAAAACCAAAAACAACCCAACCAGGAAAGTGTGCAAAAGTGTCTGAGACTTGAATTATATCAGCTCTGAGGTGGCACACAGTAGCAGCAGTTAGGAACAAAACAATCATAGGAGGAAACTTAATAATGTAATTGGCTTCTGCATTAGGTCAGAGTTGCTACAAACCTCACCCATCTGTAAAGCAGTCAGATTTTCTGCTTGAGTTCAGCTTTATCCAGTAAGCCAAGGGAAAGAGGAGTACAGAGGATGGAGACATAAAAACTTCTGGCTCTTGGCTTTGAAAGAAACAGGAAACAAAATCCCATTGTCGAGGAACTTCCTACAGCATGATTTTGCAAGGCAGTCAGATTGAGCTATCAGCAATACAGAGCACTACCTGATTACCTCAGAACAAAAATACTCCCAGTACAATTTCACCTTCACAGTTCAGCTTGCTGTGTTGAAAAGTGAAAAATAAGGAATAACTCCTTGAGAAAGTACCAAAAAAGGTCATAACAATAATGTAGAGAGTGATGTAATACAGCAGGTGTTTGGAAACGTGGCATTATATTTACAAGCATGCTACTATCTACTGAAGATTTCATGCAGTAGAGGTTGCCCCAATATGCTCAAGTGTGTAGAAACTGTCACTTCAGGACCTTATCTCCTTCCCACACTAGACTGCATGTGTGACAGAAAATACAATGCTGTCCCCCAGGCCGCAGCACGAGGGAATTTCCCCATGCAGGAGGAGGAGGGAGATACTCCCAGGTCTTGTGCCGTGACTGCAGGGAGGGGTGTCCAGCACACGCACCCAGACTCAAACTCAGGAGCAGACACGAGGCTCACAGGCTGAGAAACAGATTAAAACCTGCTTGCTAAAGGCCTCTTCAGATAACCTTGCACAGAGCCTGGCAAGCCTGCACCCATGGGCAGCAGGGAGGGAGCTCCTCAGTGACCCCATGGGAGGACAGCCATCCCTGGCACAGAAAAGTGATCTCTGTACTATATTTGTTATGCATGGAAAGTGAACGCAGCCCTGGACAGACACACTAAATACAAAATGGCTTTCTCAACTGTTCCTTAAAAAAAAAAANNNTTCCTTAAAAAAAAAAAAAAAAAAAAAAGTTTCACTGTTCTTCTTTAAAGAGAGAGGAAAAAAAAAACTTTAAAAGCTTTGCCCGCTGGTGTCTGGCACTCTGCATCTGAAAAGCCTCCTTCACTAGTGGCAAATGCATATTATACCTCTACATATGGAGGCATTTCCCCAAAACCTAAAGGCGAGCAAAGTCTGCCTCTTCTAGCCAACAAGGAGATGAAGCATCCAGGGTTTGATTAGCATTTTTAAAAGGAACCGGAAGTTTTTAACATGAGCTTCATTTGAATAAGAAACAAAAGCAAGATTTAAACTGAAAATAAATTCAATGACACAAAAGGCTGAACTGTGATACAAAAATACAAACAGCGTGATTCTTAACAAGACACTGATTCATGTTTCCTTTCTGGAAAAAAAATCTTTATTTTTTAAAATTAGTACTGGTAGGAACATACAGTCTCAGTAAATAACATTCGTTACTTTTCCCTTTCCCCCACTCCCTTCCCACCCAGTTATATGCTTATAAAGAGGGAGTGATTACAGCATATTCAATGTCCAGACACTTGAGATGTTGCAGTGAACACAGACCACCCACTAACTTCATCTGCCTTGTTTTTGCAGTCCTCATTTTTTTTCAGATTTTCCATTGCCCTTGATAATGAAAAACATAAGTTTTTTTTCTTTTTTAGTTTTTATATACAAAGGGCAGAATGCAAGGGCAGGTCAAGGAGATTTTGTTAAATGCCAAAAAATGCAAGACATCCCTCCACACATGTTGCCTTTCCTCTCAATTTGTGTGCCATCCATCACAGCACCCTGTTTTCTTTTCCACTCACATTGTAGCTTCAAGATCTAAACTGGTTTCTCACTAAGTTTACTCTCACAAGCCTGCTAGACAATGACCACTGTAGCTTTCCTTTCTCACATGAAGCTTACCTCTCTTAAAAATAAACTACACAGGTAAATCAGAAGTGAAATTAGCCCAGAAACACAGAAATTTTAGTGTGATTCCATAGGTCAAAGCTGTTATAGAGCTTTCTTCCCAGGGTCTACAAATTCTCTAACAATAAATAATAAATATTTGCTTGTATAACGTGGTTTGAGTGCTATCACACAGAGCTACGTTCTTGGAGGGGTCTGCAAATGGGAGCTTACTGCTGACAAGGACAACAGAAAAAGACACAGTTTAAACTATATTTCACTGTTGAAAAAAGATATCTAGATAGGCTGCTTGCTAGTTAACATATTGGCTTTGCTGTTCACTTCTAAAGGTCACCTTCTTCCTGCTGTGAAGCCTTCTGCTACATATCTGTCCAGTCTAACAATTTTTACCAGACAGTTTTTGTCAGATTAGGTTAATTATTAACACAAATCACAAAAACAACCCCATCACAAAATCCTTTTATTTTACTTAACTAATGGGTACATTAGTGACAAAAGCTGAACAAGTTTAATCTACCATAAACAGTGGTCATGTGTTACATTTACATAGCTTTCGTTAGCAGTGCTTCAGAAAAACACACATAAATAGGGATCACTTCATCTTTCACTAGATTTAATCAATTTGGAATTTTTAAAGGGTATACAGTGATGGTTTGTAAGGCAAAGGACAGAGCACAATTTTAGTGAAATACAGAAAAACATTTTAAGCAGGTCAGGCATGAACAGAAACTGAAATATATCCTGAATCACAGAATAAGTCCCTTATAAACAGGGCCATGTAAGTTTTACTGACTGCAAATGGTCAAGGGCTTTGATTTTCTGCTTCACGGTTTGCAAAGGTTCAAACCCACACATCTCATTTCATCAATAGATAAGCGTCTACCTCAGGGTAAAGCACAGTCCCATAGCTGAAACCCGACAGCCTGACTGCCAGATATCCGGATGTACTGAACTGTGTGGATATCTTTACATGATAATCCATCTGTAAAAGACACCATGAATTTCCAGTTGCCTAATTTTCTTCCCTTGACTTACTACTGAATTGCCTACTGCAATTCTGAAGCTTTCTGTGGGAAAGGGTTGATTTCTCATGGGGAAAGGCAAGCTAAACACCTGGGAAAAAAAAAAATATCCTACCACCAAAACTCCACCAGCGTAAAGACTATATCCTCAGGGAAAATTTCAAAAGCAGGCATTCAGAATATTGCCTAATTGAGACCACTTGTAACAGCAATTATGTTTAAGAACCAGTGCCAGGGGAGCAATTTTTATTTCTGTACTAACACTGCATTCGGGGGGTGTTTTTGAAGTTTGGGTGGTTTGAGAGTTTTGTTTGATTGATTTTTTTCCAATAAAAGGTTTTTCATTATTCTTCTTGATGTATTTCCCAAAAGTTTAATGAAGACAGCAGCATTTAGCTTAGCCATTGTCAACAGGTCAGATAAAGATGACTCTGGTGGCAGGTTTCAGTGAAACACCAGCAGTCAGAACATGCTCTCAGGATGTGCTTGCACACACTAAAGCTCACTCTGGTCACACAGGGCATGTTCTTGAGGCAACAGGGGCTGCCTCAATTGTCTAATACAGTAAACACTAGGAAAACAGCTAGAGAAAACCCCTGAGGATAGACACCAAACTATAGTTTAGCAAGACTGGAGAACATTCTGGACTCCTGACAAGAAGATACTTTCTCATTGTAGGTACCAGCTCACTTAACACCACTAACTCCAAGGCCTTGCTCAGCTAATCAGAGTTTAAATTAGCTTTCCTACATGTCCGGGGTAAACTCTGTCTGCACCCTTTCTAAAACACACTACTCTCCTCCCCTGCATTTCCAAACAATCCCTCACCTGCAGCTTCTCACACATAGCTTTAAATTGTACAGCCACACCAAATGATTGGAGGCAGAACTGAATGCATCCAAGTGTTGGCCGTGTATTCTGGGAACAGAAGAAAGCTGTCAGCCCTGTCTCAGCACTTCTGCTCCTAGCTCCTCTCTTCCTCCATCCAAAAACTAGACCTAAAAGGAAGAAATATTTCCCGGATCCAACTTCGGCTTCTGCCATCAGGGCCTGATGTGTCCCTGCCCAGCCAGCCCCTAATCACAGTCGTTATTCACATTCATTTCAGGGACATGCTGCAATGCCTGGAGCGCTACCCTTCCACAGGGAGGGCAAACCAGAGCTGCTGTGGGAATTCAGCAGCTGCCCAGAGGACAGATAACAACAGGATGTCATTTATCCTCAGCAGCAGGGTTGGAGGTCTTGCCGAAGCAGTTGGAGGTCAAAATTAGTTACCAGGCAATGGCTGCTTAGTGATTCATGCGAAATTAGTCGTGACCTCAGCCAAAGGGACTGCGGAGAAGTGTTCACGTGGCGCTAAGACGCTAATTAGCACTGCCGCTGGATGGCTCCATGCAGGTCACAGCCGGGGCTGGATCACACGGTGAATTGCCCCATCCCACTAATGACGCCAGGGTTAATGAAGGGAAAGTTGGCTCCCATGGAAAACTTAAGTCAGAAATTACTGCCTTATCTGATGCAAATACAAGAGGGAATGAAGGCTCTGCCCCCTCCATGAGCGTCAGCAAGTGCCTGATCAGAGAGGGAAAGCAGGAACCCATCCCAGAAGCTGGACCCTTTACTCCCAATGCCTCTTTAAATTAGTCCTTCCTCTTAGGTGTCTTAATCCCCAAAAGGCACAGTTTTTGTCCTGAAGTATGGGAACAAGCAGATAACAAGCAATGTGTGGGATTATTAGGAGTGAGTGCATAGCAAAGGTGTAAGATTTGGTGCCACTGTCAAAACACATACAGACTGAGCTTCCTCACTTGCTGATCACAGCGTGGCTGCGTGCAGATGAGAGCAAGGGTTGGGTCTATTTTTCACCACATTAGAAGGGCTTTCAAGAAAAGTTTGTATTTTGACAATGCAATTCCCTTGGAAAAAAGAGTTCTTGTGTTGGATGTCTGCAAACACATTATAAGTAAAAACACACCACTGCTTCCATTCTGAATTAAACTTCCTCACAAACTCATTTTTAGATCTCCAAAAATTCAGATTTATTTAGAGACTTCAGAGACATCGAATTCTCCACCCAGTCCCAATCATTTCAAAACATTAAAGCCCAGGAGTTCCCAAGAGAAGCATTGTAGCAGTTTGTATTTTCTTATTTGACCCTGAGGGGAGAAGACAGAAAAGACAAATTCCTGAGAACATCCCAGCTTTGGAGAAAGTGGAAACCTAGAGCAGCTAGGCAAGAACCAAGAGTGCCTGAAGTCCAGGTCTAGATTAGGGGGCAGGAGTGACAGCTGTGGCCGTACCATGGGATGCCGCAGAACTCCTGACGGTGGGCAGGCAGTATGCTGACAAATCCTGGTCAGAAAACTGTACAGCCTGCTCTGGAGGCCCATATCCACTTCATTTCAGTAGAAGCCTTTTCTTCAGACCTTATTTATTTATTTATTTATTTATTAGACTTGCTAAGATTTGACTTGGCAGAGAGGAAAAGGGACTTGGCAGAGAGAAAAGCAACATTTCCCAGTTGGGTAACTTTAAGCCAGTCAGTAAAACTTGATATGAGTTCTAAATCTTCAAGACTTGTGTTGACATCACAAGCTGTGAAAGTGGAGCCAATGATCAGGGGAGCTGAAGTTTGGATTACATGAAGTGCTCTCTTTTTGTTTTTCTTTCTAAGCTATTATTGCTTTTAGTGCAAAACTAAAGAATTAAAAGAATTTCAAGGGCATGGGGAGTTGCATCTTTAAATAACAAGAGCAGTATGGGATGGCCTTGGATTTCAAGTCAGTCCAAAAGCAAAGGCAGAATTAAGAAGGAAGCCAGAGGTACACAGCTGGACTAAAAAGACTGCAAGACTTATGTGAAAGAAGTACCTGGCCAAATACAAGCGATGAGATTCTGAAATGTTTAACACAGCCTAAGCAAAGACATTCTTTCTCCATGACTCCAGAGGAGCAAGGAATACACAAGATGGGGCAGAATGGCACTGCGTGCTAGCAAAAGTGCTCATACAATATGACACTACTGCCCATTGTGTCATCAGTTCCAGTAATGAAGCAGCCTGGACAGAACCTGGAGCACCCAAGGCTCCCCAGCTCCATGCAAGGCAGAAATGGCCTAAAAGTGCTGCTGCCCCAGAGAGCAATGCAGTTTTGTGGCCATTGCCCTGGACTGCAGCTCTGGGGTTAAGCCACTGCCTAAATTATGGCTCTGGGACTCCAGGTACCTGGCTGAGGCAAGAGGTCCCCAAACTTGTTGACTTCTCAGATTTATTCCAGTAAAACCAACCTTTTGAAAAGCTGAGAAGCTGACTGTGCACTGCAAGCAAGATGCAGAGCACTGGGAGTCCAGTCCTGCTCTTACTAATGTCAAATAAGAGTTTTACTGTTGGCTGCAATGGGGTCAGGATGGCATCCTCAGAGCCATGCAGAAGAAACAAGATTAAAAAGGCAAACTTTTCAAATCTAAATAAAACAGCAGATGTCAGACTATACATTTCCAAACAAAAGTTACCGAAATCAAGGGTTTAAAGTGCAGGTTGCCAATTTTGAATGCAGCTCTTTCCAATAGCCCACTTGGACACAACAACTTACTGTGAGGTTATGGAACTCCAAATCCTTTTACATAGGTTGGGGCAAGTTGGCAACTTAACGTTACCTGTTCTTTAAGACGGTAGGTAAGATACTTTTAACAAGAGAGGAGAGGAAGGGGTGTAACTTAACAGCAGGAGTAGCTTTCTATATTTTTCACACTGTTTGCCATCAACCTTAAACACACAGAAGCTATGTCCTGAAAGCTCTTACAGCAAAAATATGATACCATGGTATGAAACACACCTTCTGCTCATTTGCAGAAACAGATGTCCTCACTGCCTTGCCAGGCTTGACAGAGATACACAGAGCCTGGAAATTAGTAAATGCTACAAGAAAACTAAGCTGAGTTTTATAGGCCTGACTTCAGTTTGTTGACATGTAACTTAATGCCTCTCTTGAAAGAGCTCATTAAATATTTCAAAGAGGGCACAGATTTCTTTCATTACTTTTACAGAATAAAACCCATACAATAAAAACTTATCAAAGTGGGAAAGGGCAAGCCTGTGCCATTAAAAGTTTAGACTCTGCTAAATGCTCCATTCTTGCTATGTTTGCCACTTATGCAGTCAAATGAATGACCCCAGACAGCAGAGCAAGCAAACTTTAACCAAGGGGTAAAACAACCGTATATAATCACAGGTAACAGAAGACTTTTTTCTGACCACTCAAGTAAAACTAGGCAAAAGCCTATTATGGTTGTCCTCAGTGCTGGCAGGACAGAGAAACAAAAAAAGCAAACAGAAATCTCCAAAGTCAGTAACACCAACAGAGAAAATATTTTTTTTTGCTACAGAAGTGCTCAAACTCACTTTTTCCTCACTGCTAAGGCTGAAGACTGCTATTCATTCACCTTTTTATGCAATCATATGGGGTCAAATGAGGGTAGCAAAGGCTGAAAAGCCAGAGCTAATGTTAGCACTGTATATTTTTATGACCTTTGGTGTGTTTACAGAATACAGAAGCTATTGTCTGGAATACTTTCTCTCCATGCTGAGGAGGACGAAGCTATTGAAGAGGATTATGAACAGTTCTCTGTTTGTGCTTGAATACCAGAGCCAGTATCTTCGCAATGCTGGATTGCTTACCCCCAAACCGACTTAAGAGCAGACAAGAATTGTTAAATACACACCAACATGTGACAATGAATGAGAAAGCACCATTACATTTATTAAAAAAAAAAAAAAAAAAAAAAAAGGCAACAAAATAATTCTTAGCCTTCTGCTTGAATTTTGACCATCATTTTAGAGCCCACTCAATTCTATCCTTTCATATTTTGGGTAACTCCTGGTAAATACAACATAAAACAACAGAAATAATAGTGCTTCTGCTGCAGCAACTCAGTTTTATACTTTTTCTTTCTTCCCCATACAAGAAATGTTCCTATAGAAGAGCTTATTCCTATTCCTTGGACATAGAGGTTCCTTATCACTTTCATCAGCCATATCCAATACTAACTGAATAAAGAAATGTTGCTTTTACAAGCTCTTTGGACACAGGTGTTGTAACTGAATGCTCACCCTAGTGCAGTCTGTTTGGATGGAAAAATACTCTCAGGTCATAGAAAGGCCCCATAAACATGGAAAGGATAGATTTATACATGTGTATAGGTTCTATATTTTTCTAGCCATTTAAGAGATAGATTGGTATATAGCTTAAGCAAACTTTCTTCTACATACAGCAGCTCCAAGGCACTTCAATGACTGCCTGCCTTTCAGTCTTAGTTATTTGAATTGGAAACTTCTGAAAGCAGGGAAGGTCTTTCAGGGGGCTTGAGGATTTTTTTGGCAGGATGTTTGCACAGCAGATTTCCCATCTGGACTCCCACTAAACATGATACTTTCAGATAGCAACACTACATTATCACTGTTGCTGCTATGTAAAAAAAACATGTTTTTTTCCCCCCCATGCTGCAGTACTCTGGTCAAAATCATGAAACAAAACTGTTCTAAAAAAATTTTTAGAACCCAGAAAATCTCCTGACCATCAACTCAAACCCATCTTTCCATTAGAGGTTTTCCTGCCCTTTCAGCTTTTGTACAGAGAGCAGATAATACTGGCTTAAGGGCCTCAAAGCTAGAAATAAACTAATAGAATAGAGCAACATATCAACCTTCATTGTATTAATTAGTAGAATGATCAAAACTTCGAGAGAAAAATTACAAGAGCCAAATCCCATGCTAACTTGTGTTGCAAGAAAACTTCACCGGTCAGACATGTCCCTCTAATTTTAGAATTGTTACTGCCTGCTGGCACCCTGCACCCGCAGCCTCTAGAGCAGAAGGCCCCAGACACAGCCCCCATGGGGCTCCCCACGACTGGACACCAGAGGCAGCCAGTGTGCCCAGCTCCCACAGAACAACGAGAGGTTGTTTTGCGTCATCTTGCCTCTGGCACTCTCAGCTTCCAAAAAACCCTGGAAAAACCCAATTTTCCAGAAAACCCTTCCAAGATAAACCCTCTTCTATCCCTAGTTCCTCTCCAAATACCCTCCCCAGTTCTATACAAACTATATACACTTTAGAAGTTTATTTGCCTGGTCAGAACCTGCTCAATAGACAAGCGTGTGTGGACAGGAGTTCTTAGACTAAAGAGAGCAGGATACTGGTGACCATGAATACGTTGTACTTTGTCAAAGAAATTGTTACAGCCTTTGGTTCCTCTACCAAGGCACCATTTCACTTGTTCTAAAAAAAAAAAAACCAAACAAACCAAAAACCTCCCATCAATCCATGCTGCTTCTCTTCCAAATTAGTCCCCTTAATAGATGATAAAAAGTATCCACTGCTGAAACCCACCAGTAAGTTCTTGGCAGCCCATAGCACGCCAATTATCTGCAACCCCCTGACTTCTAACTAATGCCTCAGACTCTAGAAAGGCCATAATTGATTCTGTGAATATCAGACCACTCTCAAAATTTTGGTATTCAAATAAGCAACTTCTCTTTGCATTGCTTCAGACCATACAAGTACCAGAAAAATAAAACCAAAAAGCAACTTTCCAAAAATCCCCAAACATACTGGGGAGGAAAAGAACAGATATTAGGTTTGGAAAATTCTGGTTGGGAAGGAGAATTTAAAGATATTTCCACAAACTTAAATGTTCCCAAGAGTCAGTTTTGTAGCAGGATCTCAGTGCTCTGAACATGTTAGCAAGCTGGTTGGAGAGGAAAGAGGATGTGAACACCCTACAAAAGCTCAGACACTCTCACAGGACATTCACAGAGTGCTCGGAAAGCAGCTGTCACCCCAGCTCACATTGCTCATATTATTGACTTTTTTCACCTCTTCTTCCAGGCAATTGGTCACTGCCTTCACACACCACCACATGTACACATCCCACCTATCCCATCAGCTACATGGGGCAAAAGGAGAACTGAGCTCTGTAACATTTTCGAGTTGCCCTAGAGTTGACCTGGGGCTTGGTCATTAGTAGGCAGAAGAAGTTGAAGCAGCACCAAATACTCCTTAACTGGTTGATCAGAGCTGGTACTTGAGCAACAAAATAGGGTTTTTTTCTGTCTTCCAAATGAGTTGTGCTTCTTGGTGCTGTTTAGAAGGAGCCTTCCTTGAGCTGGGACTCGAGTTATTACTCTGGCTGCTCTCTGGCCAAGCTAGCCCAGAGCAGGGGCCAGAACATATTGAGGCTTCACTAAAGGCAACAGCTGCTCTGGGGAAGATTCTGGATGAAAAGGTCTGAGCACGTAAACCGACAGCCAGAGTGATTGATATCAGTGCAAGAATACCACAGCTCTCCACTCCTGGATATTTGACACAGACCAGGAGCCAGCAGTTTTGCCATTCTGAGATCTATTTCCTACACGCACTGATCTTAGCAGCACCCTGGCTTGCCAGACCTGTGATTGCATCATTTTTGGAAAAGGCAAAAGGAGTAGAAGCAGACAAAGAGGTCTGAGACCTAAAGAAAAGCCATATTGACAAATTCAGTTCACATTTCATTGTTATTTGAACTCTAGTAAATACAGCCCTAAGAACAAGGGAAATCTGGATGAAATCCAGTAGATTCTTTGGCCTGAATCAGTGCTATACTAGAAGTTGAGACAGGGAGAAAAGGCTTTAAACAATGTTTGCATCCTCTCCATCTGCAGACTAACCCAACACAGCCATAGGTCCTGGACATGCTTAACCAGCTCAAAAATCTGTTTGAAAGAGGCATGAGAGCACTCTTATGACACTGCACAATCTCTCCTTACATGTCCTCCAGACTGCATTCGGACCTCCAGCCTTTCTGTGCCACCCAGGCTCCGTGTGTTAGTGCACCTACACACAAAATAAGCCTCTGAGCACCCTGCCCCTCTGAGTGGCAATGTCAAAGTCTTCTTCACTTCTGCCAGGCACAACTTGCCTTCCCTCACCTCCCCACTCCCACCCCTTGCTTTGCAGTGTTTTCTCTCACCTCTAGCCCTCAGTTTCTCTTCCTTCATCAAACCTGATGTAAAACCTTCCTTCTAAAGTTAAAATCTCTGTTTGCAATATTTTGATTTAAATAGTTAAGACTAAGGTTTTAAGCATTTTGTATGTACACTGACTAACTAAACCCAAGAATGCTTACATTGGCACTGGTTTATACCTTCAAAAATTCACATGCAAGCTGCTATCAAACAGGTCATCTGTCAAACCTTCACATACCTCCCTTAACTACGTCTTTAAGAACTTGAGATTTTTTTCCCTATGGTTGTTCAAAAATATTTATAAATTATAGGATTTTATTAGAGCTGAATAATGCTTGAAACATTGAAAAACCAAAGGGACTAACATTATTTTCCAACTATATTTTTACAGTCAAAATAAAGGCAACATAACACACTGAAATTGTAAAGAACAAATTATTCCTAAAATGACCAGAACAGACATCTTTTTACATTCTTAAATAATAATGTATTGCAAAGAAACCAGCAAACTCATGTGATCACCAGAAATAACTACAATAGATCTCTAGCTCAATTTTCCTGGAGAAGCAGCACATACCTTTCCAATTAGTAACTCACAAACATTACCATGTATTTCCAGCATGTAAGACCACAGGGCAGCCCTTCTCTTCCATTCCCTGTCACTAAGGCACACCAGTATTAACCAGCAGACTTCCTGGTTGCCTGAGTACAGCCAATTAGCTGTGTCCCAACCTGAGTCCATTTGAAAAATATTTGTCTTTAGTCTTGCCAGTGTTGCACATGGGCCATAACAGTATAGACAAGACCTGTTGCAAAAGGAAATCGTTTTAGAAATGGCTTCTTCTTGCCTTCAGTGTCTCATGCACATCTTTGGGCATCATCTTGTAATATCCTGGAATACAGAAGAGTTTCCACTTACCAAAGTCTTCTTTATGACATGACCCATTACAGGAAAGGAATGGAGGCCTCTAATATAACAAACGATACCTCCCAACTTTAATCACAGCAATGAGAAGGGAACAAAATTTCCATTTCTCTTTTACATACTCTTTCAGTGAATAGGCATTGTGTGTTATTCAAGGTTAACCAGTATTTCAATTGTTAACCGGCTGACTGTTAAATCCCACCAGGACTGGCATATTTTTTCACTTTCTGAAGGATTACGAGATGGAAGTACTAATATTTTTTTGTAATCTTGAAGCTTTGTTGCCTTCAAGCAAGTAATTCTTTGGAGATGCATTCATTTCTTTCGCAAAAGAATTAAGGTCAAACCATAATATGAATCTTTTTGTAGACTCTTATTGTTTTGGTCAGAGCGCCCATACCAAAAATATCAATCCACAGACAGGTAGGAATTCCATTTGAGGAAAGCTGTCTGTCTACTCCTGCAACAGCATGGGGATTACAGGATGCTCAGACCAAGCACCTCATGATGGACAAAAAGGCAGATTAGTCTGGCCTAAGCTAACATGAACATGAAGTGTCATAGGGAATTCTGGCACCCCTGAAAAATTATTGCAGGGCTACAAAAAAGGATAGGCTAATTGTCCTGGAGAATACTATGCTGAGTCACAAGGGGAGGAGGACAAGCAAAGTGGGATGCTTCAGCACCGTAATGACAACCACCCTTGCTGTGACCTACTGGCACCAGGTCAGAGGATGATGATGGAAGAAGAGAGATTATTATTTCCAGTCTGACAGAGCAAGTCTGTTTTCTGATGTCCAAAGTGGGAGGTTTGATGCTCTGTAAGAAGCAGTTTCAGAATCACAAGGCACTTTCCCAGGCTTGTAGGTTCAAAGGAAAAATGTGACTGGCCAGGATCAAAAGCATTATTCGGTCATGGCTGATAAGCATGTGCCTTATGGCACCTGTCCTGCAAACAGGGTCTTTCAACTTTCAGAACACACTGGGGCTGAGGGACCACCTACAGCAGGGAGACATGGGACAGGCCATCTTTCTGTTTACTATGGAAGTGAAGAACAATGACGATCTGGAACTGCAGGTACCTATAAAATGTATTTTAGTCGGAACTCTGTGTTCTTTCGATAGGTCAAGGAAGCCTTGACAGGTTAGTTCTATTAAGCCTACAAACTCTTAGAATAGATTAGTTATAGCAATACAGTAACAGCAGTTTCACTTTTTTACTGATATTTCTTCCTTCCTTTCCTTTAACTTCTCATCTCCAAGTCCCTCTTTTCCCCCATTACATAAAATTATCTTCGGTAAAATGTTTAAGTTAATTACATTTCAAAAAGTGCAGATTGTTGTACTCTTTTTTCAGCTAGTTGGAGCTACATTAGATTCTAAATGCCTCTAACAGAGTGCTTGACCTCCTCATTCCCAAGAAAATCCTTCCAGTTTTAGTGAAGGAGAACCATTGTGCACAAAGCAGATGACTAGCACTGAGAATACTTGATTGTTTTCCAGCTTCTGCCATGTGCTTCTTGGGTGTTTTCCAGGAATTCATTTTACTTTGCTGTGTTCACATCCCCACGTATGAAATGGAAATATTATCCAACAGCATGATATCAGAACCAGATATTATCATTATTGCTAAAGCAAAGGAAACACTCGCCACTTGGTTTTGTGATTTTAATTCCCTAAAAATAAACAAGGACTATATACCTCTTCCATCAGAAAATAAAACAAGTAAATGCACTTCATTCACAGCATCATTTGCCCACTTGGGAATAAGAACGACATTTAAAAACTCAGAGGAGTGAGAGATGGTATTTATCACAATGTAAGTAATGCACACAGACGTGGCTCGATCACAGTGATCTTAGCACTGTAAGCAATCTTTACACAGACAAATAAAGCCCATAAGCAACAATCACCATGCTTTGTTAGCAAATAGAGGCTGAAAGAATCTGATTCCATGGGGCACTCTAGAGAAAGAAAGCATCAAGACAGCAGATAAGAAAAAATTATCATTTCCCAGTGACACAAACCAGTCATCAGTGAAGATATTAATTGATAGAGGCAACTAAAAAACAAAAACCAAAAAACCAAAACAAACACAAACAAACAAACAAACAAACAAGGTGTTTCCTGAAGAATTTTAGCCTTCTCAGTGACAGAAAAAAGCTGGAGGCCATATAGAGTTTTATAGAACACATATACTACTTTTTGCTGTCCTCTTGTCCCAGAACAGCTAAAAGGTTCATGTTAGGAACAGCATTCACTACATATTTAGCTTTTTTTAGAATGGACTTGCATTTCACTGATGATCAACAATTTCCTTTATATGGGATACATCTTCTGTCACTTTGGCTAATGCTTCACATAGTCAGAGAAGAGCTATAAGTTTCATTTAGAATTAATGGAAAAAATAGCAGTATGAGTGAAAAAAATGTTTCCATGAGAGCATAATGTGCAGCTTCCTGCAACAGACTACTTTTTCAAATCCAGCAGAAGGTAGTGGATCTCTTCAGCATTCACTGGGCTGCTAGACATGCAAAGATGAAGCATGCACAAGCACAAAACTAATCACTGTATTCCTATAGACACACAGGAATGACACATTTCCTATAAGCAACTGGACTTAGACAGTACTTTTACTGCCTGGGACAGCCAGTCTGATCTCCCTGACTTTTCCTTTTCTGTGTGCGCAATCCACACACTCCAGGCCTTCTAGGGCGCCTGTGGGACTGGACTGCTGTGATTCCACGGGTCCCATCGTCTCCTGGCAGAGACATAACTCTGCAAAAATGGGCTGTGAAGGCGATTTGGCTCAGAACTGCTCAGAGCCTGGCCCAGAGCTTCCCTCGCTCTACTAACAGGTTAGAGCGCATGAGGGATGCGCACGGGAAACAGGATTACGCATTTAAAATAAAAAAGAGGGTGAAGCTTGCAGGGCATCTGTCCAGGACTGCGTTTGCCTGCCCTGCGGACACAGGGAGCTCCTCGGCGCGCTGTTAGCTCTCCAAATCCACGAGTTTTTCCAGCCCGGGAGGTCCCAGCGGGACAGCCGCGGGCCAGCGCTGCCCCCCAGCGCTCAGCCCCGGCCAGAGCCGACTCCCAGACCGTACGCGTCTTTCCTGGGAGCAGAAGTTCAGGCAAGGGTCTGTAGAGAGCTATGTGCTCACAGATCTGGATATATTCTATTAATATATCTATAGAGCTATATCTATATCACAGAAATATATGCACTCTATGAATATATATACAGCAATGTGTATTTTTATTACACATACACTCCCCTGTACGAGTAAATATTTACACTTGTTCCACACAAAAGCACCTTTACACACACACGCACAATGCATTTGTACTTTTTTTTGGTTGTAGATATCAGCACATGGTACAAATAATACAGCAATTAACAAATAAGGGTAGTGCTAGGTGTGATGAAGAAACACTGATAATTCAAAGAATTCTTATATCTATGACAAATTAAGGTTCTGGCATGATAAAAATGGTGCTTTATGTCTCCATTTAATTTTCACAGCTGAATTTCATATCAACAAGGAACATCTTGCACTGTAAATACATGCTCTCTCCCTCTTCCCTCCCCCCTCTGTTACTCTTCGCCTAAGATTTTATGATTGTTTTTATTCCCAACTTTACATAAGATACAGATTGGTCTTTTATACACAGAAAGAAAGTCATAATTAAAGCTAGACACTCCCTTTAGCTATGGGTTTGTGTTCCTGAGTCACATTTTCCTCCATAAAACTCCTGTGAGAATTTTAAAGCACTCCTAAAACACTTCCCAAAAAGTTGTAAGAGTTCTGCTGGGAACAGCAGCAGCACACTGGAAATGCCTCCTGTCTTCTGGGTCCATGGGCACTCTCCAGAAAAATCCCATTAAGGATCATAACTGGATGTGACACTGCTGCATTGGAGTGAGTATATGGGCACTGGTGTCACTTGTAGATTAACACCAGTTTAACTCTGTATTTCATATTAACCCTGACAATATTTACAGAGGTTGCCATGTTGTTCAGGCCATGGAGGAAAACTTTTTGCCTTCTGCCCTTCCCCAGGTCACCTGCATCCTACTGTGCAGAATCCTACAGTGGCAAGTTACTACAACAGTTTTCCAAAGATATGACCTAAAGTTAAGACTTACTTTTGTTATTTTGAATATAATCATTTTATGTTCTCCCCTGACAGGATTAACCAGAAATTTGCCGTGTCTTGGCTGGGCTCCAGTGCCTCTGACACAAAACTGCATCCCCACCAGCTCTGCAAAAGGACATCATCTGGCAGGATTTTCCCTGAGCCTGCAGCAAGATCTCACACCAGATCTTAAGGATGACTCAGCAAACAATCCTTCCCTCTCCTACATCCCCTTACAGAAAGGAAATTAATCCAGAGGCCTAAATTACAAAGACTAAATCCTCAGAAACCATGCAGTAATACAGCATCATGGAAAACCCAGACACTTGGAAAGTAGAACTACTAGAAGAGAAGGAGCAGTGCAAGGAGTTAGCCAAGTCACAGTGTGGAAAAGATAAGCCGCTTCAGGAAGAAGACAGTGTTCTCTGTGAGCAGGCAGAGCAAATTGTACATTCCCTCTGGTTTAATTAGGGCAAAGAACAACTTCAGGGACACCTCAGTCTTCTTTCTTTAATTAGGAGATTAAATGACAAAGTATATGGACAACTGCTTTGATATCCTATAGTAATTTGGAAGTTCCTACATCACGAATTGCATTAAAACAAGGACATGTAACACAGTGACACATTTTAAAATAAACATATTGGGGTTGGACCACAGTTACTCTCTATGCACTTCCTAATGTACTTATTAATTTTGACTGTATTCCAATATCTGGACCAGAACATCTGATGCTTTAAGTTTATCCAAATAAGTCAAAAAAATGTCCTGGTTCATGTATTGCCCAAACACAGTGAAAGAATTTTCCGAGTCAAGCTAAATATGCTGGCATATTCTGTATCCTCACAAGGAACATGAGTCAACAGAAAAACTAGCTTTATTGCTTTATTTTTGAAGTAAAATAATCTCCTAATATTTTCTTAGCTGTTTAGGCACGTTGGGTTCTGTAATACAAAGTAAAAGCATTTTAAACTTTGAATGCTGCCTCTGTTACAGTAACAAACCAAAACCAACTTATCTAAAGCAGGATTTGGGATTTTGCTATTAAAGGGCTGGAGTCCAGTCACACTAGAAACATAATGGCCTGCCACAGTTCAGTAAGACTATACCCTAATCCCTTGGACTTTCTTCAGTTAATTTTGGAAACCACTCTCCCATTCATAATGCAGCACTTTGTCTTCACATATCTATTTTCTGCTACAGCCAGCAGTATTTAATACTTTTTGACATTCCATCACTCTAGCAGCTGTTTTATTTCGGTTTTGATATTGCCTGTGGAAAATGCAACATTTTAAAGTAGAAAGGAGGAAAGAAGAAAAAAGAGAGTAAACAAGTGCTGAACAATGAGAGACTTTGCACTCATGTAAAGGCAGCTCCACCAGCATGGAAATAGATGGACCAGCAGATGTGAAATCATGGGAGGCTTTCCGGTGTTTGCTGAATCATTTCTTCCTTTGTTATCGCTACAGGGCTTCCCGTCAGCAAGTCAATAGTGCATTCAGAACACAGCTAAAAGGCCAGATCCTATTCACTGAGGAGCCCTAATTAGCCATGTGATGTCAAGGGACCTTTTCACATCCAACACAGTAACATTGTATCAAAATAAAGGTTATCTACTTCCAAAGTTGGAGGAGGGAAAGCAAACTGGAGCACACCCATGCACCGCTATTGGGGCCTATAACAGATTTTACAGTGTGCATACCAAGATTTGTTCTGTTCTCTCATTTTTCTTGATCAGATAAGCATTACCCAGCAGGATTTTCTTGGTTTTATTTTAAAGGAACAGAACACAAGTTACATGCAAGTCCTTTAAGAGAACGAATGCACAAGTTTTACTGAGAATAAGATGGACTGAATTTACAAGTGTAACAGCCAGCCTGTCTTTGGGGTCATTGGATGAGGATCTCCAGATAACCAAGGCTGAAAACCCATTCTGAAATGTTCCCTGTAAACTGCCTTAATTGACCCTCAGTAGCACAGGCAGAAAAAGAGATGGGGTGGTGCTCCGACTTAAGCGTTATAGAAAAAATTAGGCAGGCATTACATTGAGTTTTCACTGAAGGCTGGACTTTGGCAAAAAGACTCAGCTACTGAGGGCTAACTAACTCAAGCAGCCTCCTCTGCATCTTACCTGAGCACTGGTCCCTACCCCAGGGCTGCCTGAAGATTACGACACCAGAGCTCTGACACCATGCACTGTCTGCACCCAACACTGTCCTAGGGGCAGCCCAATCCCTGTAAGAGAGAACTACACACCAAAGAAAAAGTGCAGATTTGTAACTAAATGTTCAACTCCTATTACTCCTCGAATGAGTCTTGGTGACAGCTTACTCTCCATGAGAAAAAGAGCCCAACTTTCAAGATGACAAACCTGTTTATAAAAAATCTGCAGTGAATAGGGTGTAACACTGGTTTTGCAAATCCTATATACAAAGCTCAAACCCTACAAGGAGTGTGTCCATGTAATTCATAGCATAGTTGCAGCTCTGTTCCAAAAGGAGATAACTGAAACAAGGAGTATATAGCTTCTTTTTTTTATTATTAAGATTATATTTGATAACTGAACTATATATGTATTTTAACAGATATCAAGTTTTGCTTGAATTAAGCTAGTTTCTCTAAACTTTTATGTTGTAACGAACTGGATACCTCTGTAGAAATATTAATAACTTTCTGCATCACACTTTCACTATTTTCATGGAGATTTCAAAGAAAAAGGACAAAACAACTCAAGACTCTAGGAAGTACTATCTCACAGGTAATACAATACAGTAATATTCAGTTAGGTGAAAAACAATGCCACCTTTGAAAATAGGTCAATAATTCCGTGTGAAATGCTCTATTTTACATCAGGGAGAAATAGTTTTTCTCAGATAATTTTTACTCCTCTTAACTTATAGGTTACTATAAACATCAGGGCTTAAAGTTTCCTTATGTACAATTCCAGACAGTCCCGTCTTGGCTTTTAGAGATGACAGAATGTGACAAGTACACAGAGCACATGGACAGCCTGAGCAATGCAAGCTACTAAAAAACCCTGAACCCTACAATAAAAGCCTACTCTACTATATCAAGACCATATAGGAATCTAAATTGAAAGTACTAATCAGAATTTTTTTCTCATCACCCAAGCCACATATTGATTAAAATATGCAAGAGCTCACTACCTAGCACAAGGGGTTTTTTCTTTTTCTACCTTGAATACAAATTCTTTCCCTAGACAATCTCTGCACTTCACACCAATTTGTAATTGGCTTAACTAGTTTACCATCCAACATAAGTGCACAAACTCAAGAAAACAAGGGGAACTCAAATGGAAAAGCAACCTAATTTTACTCTTTTCTCTCTTCGAGTGATTGGAACTCCTTGACAGGGAAAGCTGAACCTTGTGTCATGCCAGACTCCAAAAGTTGTGGCTTAGGGTCTGCCACAGTAAGGTCAAGAAGCATTTAATATGCAGAGTTATAAACTAGTACACCAAAAGATGCTTACTTGTGGCTCAGTAGTACTCTCCAAGGCTGTGATAAATAATCAGGATGGAATTATTTTTCCTGAGTTAAGCTGTCCATGCTTATCAGTCATGGAGGTGTCTGACTGACATGACTGAAGTATTTAAAGTACCTCTGGTGTTTTCAGAGAAGCAGTTGTTGTTAGCAACTCGTGTCTGAGGCAAAAAAATGTGCTGCATCTGCCCTGGGTCTCAAGGTAGTGAGTTAAGTGGATTTTTTTTCCTTGGTTCTCTTCTCAGAAATAGCAGGACACAAGCATTTGTCTTCCATAGGCACGGCTGTGCACAATAATTATGTAGAGTGAAAAAAAGGTATCTTTTTCATGGGAACTTAGGCAGAGCATGAGCTCCTCTCTTGTTTGTTGTGCCTAAGGAAGCTCTGACTCACTTTCACTTATTCTACCTTCTACTGAGAAAGCCTTTGTACTACTGTGATACACTGGATGAAGAAACATGTGGCTGAAGGTGTACTCAAAAACACAGGGGAAAAAGGCTCTTATTAAAGCTTTCAAACAGAAAAGTAGTTCTGGAAGAGCTTTTCTACGTTTGTTTTTTTCTTTTTGTGTAAACTTTATTTATGATTATGTGTCTTGTTGCAATTTTTCTGGTGTCTACCTCTCTAGAGCCAGGGTACTACGGTTCCTCTGTTTGAATTGACCAGAGCACCCTCTCCCATTTCCCATACTTCATGATAAATACTGCTGTGTTTTAGCACAAGCAAATGCTGTGTGCCAGGATAAATTCCACTCCTTGTACAGAGGTCTAAATCTGCTAATATTGGGCATTAATTTTCTTACCTATTCTAGGAGAGACTTTTCACTCAGTGAAAAGTGCTCAGCCCTTTTAGGGGACTGCCCAATAAGAGAATAGGAAAATGGACAGGCACCTAGCAGAAACAGACTGATCATCCTGTAGTGTGTTCTTTACATCTTAGGTGTAGCTTTTGTTTAAGGCTTTTGCTAAAGCAACAACAATTTTATTCTTATAGCAGTATTTACTCCATACCTTAATTTTGTCAGGCATTTTGCTCAGGAGGAGGAACTCTTCATTATGTTACTTATGAACAGATTAAATCCATCTCTTTTTTCCCCCATGCAATTATCTTATATGCCTCCTTGAAAAAATTGATGTAGTATTTCTCTTTTCCACAAAACCTAGCATTAACAGTATAGTTTAATGTGAAGTTAGGACTTTTGCAAACCTGGAAATGTAAGCTGTTACTTTATGGTCTTGAGAGTCATGTTTTTGGAGAGGAAGTGTATTACTACTAATGATGCCTAAAAAACCCACATGCACCACTCTTTCAAGATAATGGAATTCAGCCATTTCAATAATAACTGTAAAATGCATAAAAGCTATTTTTATTCCTTTACTTGGTGCAGTAAAGCTTACATAAAAGTGGTCTCTGGACAGAAATGATGCAGAATTAGTGATCTAAATATCATGATTTTTTAAACGGGTTTGGTTTGTTTGTATTTAACTACAGTCTAATTAGCGTTAAACTGCTTTCTGAAGTTGTTTTTCTTCTGTAGCATTTTCTTCTTTCCACTTTTCTTCATGTCTTCCTCAAATCTCAAAGCTCATATATTGTGTAGCTATTAGAGAAAGAACAATATGTAATAAGTCACAGCAGATGAAAACTCAATACTAATTTCTTGGTAAGTAACTCTGTGTGAAGGATGGCACTGGAAACTTACCAAAATTTTAAGGACTACATCTAACTTCTGATAAAGAAACTGTGCACAATAGCATTTATTGTACCTTCCTTATTAGAGGAACAGTTGTTGTTTGTTTTAGTCTCACTAGCAACAGAAGCATGAAATTTAGCTTTGCCCATGTCTGAATCCTTGTGTTCCAAGACTAGCCAATCTTTTTTCAAATAGATTTGAAGAGAAATCCCGGGGAATTGTCAACATCAGTTACAGTCTTGCAGTCTGATCCCATAATTGGATGCCACTTTATTCCTTTCTGTAAAACTTCAGAGGATTGCTCAGATCCACCAACTCAGGCAGATGATTTGGTGTTAGATTTGAGAAGAATTACTGTACTGACTTCTTAGGACCAAATTTTTGTATAAAATGCTTTTCTATTTGTTGTGTTGGGTTTTTTTTTCAGAGAGAATTCTAGTATAAGAACAACATGTTGAGTTAGAGACACATAGTACTTCTTTTTCAAAAGTTGATTTGTATCACTATGAATGTAGGAATCAGGCTTATGGTAATTATCACTTATAGTTACTCAGCATGCTTAGAAGATCCAACTGCCATATATTACTTTTTTACTAGTTCATGAACATGTAACTGTAAACCCAATTATTTAGCGAGTATTTTTGGACAGTAGCATAGGCTTATTTCCTTTTTATTGTTGCCTGCCATAGCATTTGTTACTAAAGATTCTCCTATTTTGATTATTGTTACCAGTTTTCTAGCATCAACTACAACTTGTTGGGTATTGAACATAGAGAGAACTTGAGNATTCCTGATTTTCTCAAATGTAGTTTGGTTGATGTGTTTTTTTTTTTTTTTTTTTTTTTTTTTTTTTTTTTTTTTTTTTTTTTTTTTGTACTTAGATCATCATTTGCCACACTTTGAAGAGAACCCAGCAGGCAGAAATGACTAGTGCCAGGGTTCCCTTTATTAGAGTTAGTGTTTTAATTACAGGATTGTCAGACCTATTAAGCAAATACAAGTGCTACAGCTGACAGATTTTATGCCTGTGGTTATAATGCACCTTATTCATGTATAGCCACAGCCTGGTTACACTGTATTACAGATACAGCCCTACCTGATGCTAAATCAGGGGGTACAGAGTTGTATAAAGAAGGCTGAAAATTCACCAGTGCTTAGAACTAGGAACTTTGAGAGGCCAAAATTAAGACTGGAGTCCCATCTCTCTGTGTTGTGTATGAGGTAGTCATTTTCCTAGGCTTTAGGTAGCTTGTGACTGAGCCATATTAACTCGGAATGCAACAAAAATCAAAAAAAGAGGAAACTGAGGCATCAAATTAAGAAAAATAATGAATTTATAAAGGCACAAATAAACTGCTAGGTTCTCATTTCATATCTGCTAACACTTTGTATCATTTCTCCACAAATGTCTAGGAGGAAATAGTGCAGGATATTTCAAGAAAAGGTGGTTCACCATTTGCGTTTGTTTCAGCAGTGCTCTGTATGAACACGGCAATTGATGGGCAAAAGCTGAGTTCACAAGTTATGGTCCTCAGTATGCAAAGCACACTGGGGGTGAGTACCGAAACTGAATAAAAATCAGCAAAAACTGTAGCTGAAGTGCAAATCATATGCTAATAATCTGGCTTTGGTTTTGATGGGGCATAAATAATATTTGCATACCAGCATGCAAGTAAAGTCAATATTTTATTAATATAGATTGTTAGCAGAATAGTGGTGGGGTTTTTTTGTTTGTTTTTTTTTTTTTTAATTACTTCCACCAGTAGGAAACGGTAGAGGGAGATAAAAAGATTGGCTAATCAACCGCCCGCCTCTTTTCAGGTGCGTTGTTAAAGCCGTGCTGCTGGGGAGGACACACCGATTTTTGGGAGAGCCGGGAGTGGAAGGCGGTCAGCGCCTGTGGGCGAGCAGGGACGCACCTGCTTCCCGATTTGTGCCGCCAGGTACCTGGAGCCATCTCCGCGGGGAGCTGCTGGCTCCGGGCCGCGGCCGCACTGCCCTCAGCGGTACGGGAATGCCGAGGACAGGGAAGGGAAACGTATTTCCCTCGGGGAAAAAAAAAAAAAAAAAAAAAGAAAAAAAAAAAGAGAGAGAGAGAGAGATGGTCAGACTAGCCCAGGCTGCCCGAGCGAAGGTTTCCTTTTCCGCCGCCGCTCCCGGCCCGCCAGGTGGCGCCATTGCGGCGCGGGAGCGCCGGGGCCGGGCGGGCGGCCCTGAGGGGCTGCGGGGCGGGGGGCTCCTCCCGCCGGGGGGCTCCTCCCGCCGGGGGGCTCCTCCCGCCGGGGGGCTCCTCCTGCCGGGCTCGGCACGGGAAAATGCCGGGCTCCGGCGCTTTGGCAGCCGGCTGGAAGCGCCGACCTGAACGACGAGTAATGGGACCGCCCGATGCNAGCATGCCAGGAAAACTGGCTCAGGGAAAGCTTTCATCAGAAGCAACTTTCTCAGTATCTTCTATTTGAAGGACACAAGAATAAATCTTAGCAAGTGTTTTTACGTGGTTTTTAACACAGTTAAACCAAGACAAGATTGCATTTGGAAACTTCTTTAAACTTCAGAAAAAGTTAATACACTAAGCTTTTTTAGTTTTTTATGCTGTTTGTCTACTTCTTGCATTTGACTTATCTCTGTACCATCCTCACAGTAGTTCTATATTGGATGTTCAAAAGACTGATATTGTTGCAGATTGCAGGTTAGTTTCTTGTCAATTTAATTATACTGGCTAGATGCATATGAAGCTCAATACACAGTTTGGTCAAGGTTTTCTGGCCAGCTGGGTATATACACCTTGTTTCGGATTGTGTAAGGGGTTTTAAATGATATAATATAATATATGATATTATATAATCTCGTTCTGTGAATTTTGCAGGTAAGCATAGGACTGAGATTCAGCTTACTCTCTTCTGCCTATGCATTCAAAAGAGGGCAATACATGGTTGACCTTCATACCCTGTGATTTTATTGTTTTTTAATATCTTCTGTGCAATTTTATTTATTAAATATTTATATTGTCCTTGTGAGCCTGCAGAAATAAGTCTCATTCTTGGAGGAGGAAGAAATGGATTTGCCATCATTCCTTTTATTCAGTTCTGATCAATAAGTTTTGCAGGTGGTCTAACTAATGGCTTATTTAAACTAGTGAGCTTGTGCTCATGCCTAGCTTGAAGCATGCAGATAGTGTTGCTTAATAACATTCAAGAAGGACAATGTCTCCTCTTGCAGAATTTGAACATTACACTCAAGAGATCACTTTTTTGAACTTGTATCATCCTAACTATATACACTATAATTGAATTGAGTAATTTTTTTCTAGGGCATCTGGAGAGAAATCTAATGGTTCATAGAAAAAGCTAACTGCCATGTCAGGAACATATTCTATTACAAAATACAGCTAATAGCGTAAAGAGCAAATATTGTCATTATAGTATCTATTTTCAATAAACACACTGAAATGGGAACACACAAGTATGCAGAAAGCATAGCTATGTAAGTTTCTCCTGCAACACTTGAAAGTAGCTAATGATTTTTTTTTTTTCTGCCAAGGTTTTCCGTATCACCCTGGGTAAGGTGGTGGCTATTTAAAATTCCTTGGACTTTTGTGCTGGCCCACACCTTTGTGTGTATGTGCAATTATCTCTGTTCTGCTTGTTCCCTTTTAACATTTCCAGTGCAAAGCTTTCATTGACTGAGCTGTTCTTTTCCAAGTTACAAGCACGTTTTCAGAAAGAAAACAGAGTTTCTGTATAGTCTGTGCCACCATGGACTTCTGGTGTCTCTCCTATTGCGGTGTAAATTGTTAATGAGCTGAGCCTCATTCTACAAGATCTACTAGAAGAAAGTGTAAGGAAAAATTCTTTTCTAACTAGAGTTACTCTTTATTGAAATGCAAGGAGGACACAAGAATCCCATCTCGTTAGGAAAAAAAAAGTGTAAGTGATATGACTGCAATGAGGTCATAACTTGACAGAAAAGATCTAAAACTGGAAAAATCATGCTTAGCAGCTGAATGTGATGAAAAAACTGTCAGTGTGATAAGGAGGCATGTTTTAGCTCTGTGGAAAATCTTTCTTGAAAGTCTTAGTCAATTAGACACTGAAGGTTTAGGTTTAATCAGTATGAAATAAACCTTGGCTACTCCTTCATTTTCTGGGCTTCTGCAGACCGAGGCTTTGGTAGCTATCACTGCACAGGTGCATGTGGTGAGTCTGGACCAACCACTGCAGAAAAGTGTGTCCAGTCCCATACATACCTGTGACAAAGGCCTGAGCCTAGGAGATCTGCCTACTGATTTTATTGTCTTTATTGTGATATTGCATAGCCTTGCTTTTGATAGAAAAAGTGATCTTAAGCATTGGCTAAAATTTTGATTTCAAGTCTTTGCAGAATTTAGGATAATGAATGTGATGGTCTAAATCTAAACTGTTGAGCTCAAAGCAAATTATAAAAGCTTGAACAAAAATTGCTCATTTTCCTATGTTATTTGCTAGAGACAGTAAAGAGACGTTACAGAAATAATCCTCATGTATTGCACTCAGTTTTGTTATGCTGAGTTAGCAGAAAGGGACAAATAACTCTGCTTTTGTAGCCTTATTCTTGCAAGTTGGAACTGTGAGCTGTATGGCAGGAGAGAAAAAGTAAGAGTGTGTGAATGATCCAAATTGCTGGTTAAGGTCTGCCCTCATCACTGTTAGCCTTTATGTAAAAAGCCAGCTGGTAAACCTCCTTTCTTTTTTTTAAGTAAAATTTTTCTTAGATTATCATTTCTAATGTTCTTACTTCAGGTTTTTGACCCTACCTTTTGACCCTACATGTACCTCTACCAACAGCGGTACTCCAAATAAGCAGTCTTCTGCTGTTTATAATGTCTGAAATTTATTAATGAATCATCCTTGAATTTTCCTTGAAAGACTTAAGTATGTTTTAGAAAGTTTTAGTTTTTATGTGCTGGGATTGTATTCTTCAAGGCAATTTCAGTACATGTATGTTTTTATAGACATATCTACCAAAAAAATTTTTTTTCCTGATTTCAGTTTCCCTTAAACAATAAGTGGATGTGTTTGTAGTTGGAATTTACTATGAAACATTTCTTAAGTCTTCTGTGGTATTTGTGAGCTAAAATCATATGTGTTTTCTATCCTTGCCGTTCTGCTGTTACATTACAATGATACAAGCATGGTATAATTGCTACTGTAAAACCATTGTCTGGCCTTTATTTTAAAAGAATTGTCTTGTTCTAGGAGCAGAACTAAATGTAACTATGCAGCTGCAGGAAACAATGGTTGTTCTACCTTGTAATTGTACACTACAATCAATAAACAGGATGCCACAAAGTTAAAGCTTCAGGATTAGAACCCCACACAGAATAAGAAAACATCAGTAAATGCTTTCTGGCTAAGCTTGTTAGGAACACTACAGTTGATGTGACTTGTACTGCCAGCACACTTTAGCATCAGGTTATCCAGACCTCCTATGGGCAAGTCTGAGAAATGCTGCTTGAAGGTAATTTCCAAGACTTTGTTCTCCTTTCCTGATTAAAGCGGTTTGCTTTGAAATCAACAGAGATTTATAGAGTGTGCCTCTGAGAGAAGCAGCTGGCCTGTAATTTAAAGCTCCGATTGTTTTTTTCCATAAAGTTGTTTTGAGGTTGTTTCTGTGGTGTTGTGCTGAGTCTGACACCATGCTTGGGTAAGTGCAAGAGTCAGCCAAGCTCAACCAGAAGGAACTGCATAGTAAACTAACCGGAGTTCCAAATTGTCAGGCTATCATGAGTAACATGTGGTTACAAATGATTCAAAAGTTCCCTTTCAACCTCTGAAATTTTTAAAACTTGAAAAGGTGCTCCTTATGTGAACATATGTCTGTAACAAACTTGGGAAAAGTTAGGAGAAAATTTATTTCCATACTTTTTTTGTTACGGTTTGCACTTTTAAAATGGTTATAGAGGTTAAGAGGACTGAAAATGCAAATGAAAGAGAAAGATGAGGTAGAGTTAGTGAAGAGGGACAAAGGGGAGAAATGAGCTAAAGTTCAGTAAAGAATGTAGGGTAATCCTTGAAAATGTACCGAGAAGTTAAGTAGAAATAGACAGGGTACATGGAGGATAACTTGTAGCTGTGCATTCAAAAAAATTCTGTAGTTACTACAAGGAAAACTGAGTGACATCCTCTTACCTGAAGCTACAAGTTACTAATAACGGATCTATTTTCCTCTGTTCTCTGCCAACTGTAACACCAGTTCTCCCTCCAGACACTTGTAGGTAGTTTTCTCTGCTGAGAGGAAACAGGGAACTGCTTACTTGGATGACAGCTTTCTTAAGGGCATTTGCCAGCATGACACTTGTTTGATCTATTGAGTCTCTGTTTGGATTTGTCTGAAGTAGGAAAAAAGCAGGCATACCTATTTTACCTTCTCCTATGGGGAAAAAAAAACCCCAAAAAAAGAACAGGAGACTAAAGATGTATTCTGTCCTGCTTTTCCTCTCAGAATTGCAAACCTAGGTGCTTGCATCCACACAGGAAGTGTGCCCCATCATTGCAAATCCCACATATAATTCATTGACGTGTTGGAAAGCCAGTGGGATTTCATCTGCAAACCTAATGTTTTTGATATGAGTTTGATCAGTTGTGCAGAGCACTGGAGCTGCAGAAAGCTTGTGCTGTGCAGGAAGCTGACGCTTACTCTGCTGTGCAGCACAGTGAGAAATCTCCTGGCTTTTCCATGTCAGGAGTGATACAAAGTCACTGAACTGAAGAGCCTTGTGCGGCAAGGCCACCTTGCCCCAAAATAAGCTAGTGTTTCTGCACTGACACTGTTTTGATGTTACATCATTTGTATGTTTTCTTAATTAGACCATGTAAATACAACCTGAGCTGTTTCACAGTATTCATTCTGTAGCCTATTTCTCATTCTTGGATGACAGCTGGCTCCTTTGAGATCAGGGATGTACTATGCTGCTCTTCTCTTTTCTGCTGCTGGAATTAAAAAGGGCTGTTAAAAAGCTTTGCTACCTCACCATTTTAAATGGTAAAAATACTTGTCTAAATGTTTATTACAGACTTACAGAAAGCAGGCTGAAAATGTGGGGGGAAGGGAACCACTTAGTTTCAAAGTCAGACTCTGCTTTAGAGGTCAAGGCTTTGTGCAGGTATCTCGAAGCGTAAATCCTACCCCTCCTTCTTTGATTTCTCCTTTTTTGGAATAACTTTTATGCTTCTGGAAAAATATATTCCTGAAAAGCAACTGAGTGGGAGTTTGTGATCACTTTTAAGCCAATTTCAAAACTTTTTTTACAAAATTTCTGTATGGTATTCCATCTATTTTACTAGGGAAAACTAGGCTTGCTTCAATTTCACCTAACAGGGAAGCTACCAGTTCCTGGAGTACTGTTTGTAACTGCAGTACTTCAGTAAGCTTTCCAGAGGAATACAAGAGAAATAGTTACAGCAGTTACTCTTGTAGTACAATGAGTACTGTGTAAAGCCTTCAAAATAATTTGAACAGATTTGTCTCTTCATATTTTATTTACCCTTAATTCCCACAGGAAAAACAAACAAACAAACAAAAAAAAAACAAACAGAAAAAAAAACACACCAAAAAACCCCACAAAACAAAAAACTCCCAAACAAACAAACAACTAAAACCCCAAACAAAACCCAAAAGAGAAACAGAGGCCTTGTCCCTCCTGGTAAGCAGTGTGCTTCTCCTGAATCATCTGTGAAGAGGGACTGCCAGAAGTTTGCACTGAACTCTGCAGTTCATAGAGCACCAGTGCCACTGAGATTAGAAGGGACCTGGAGACCTTGTCTAGTCCTGTCTCTGGCTCAAAGCAGGGTTGGGTTGTGAGCTCTGAGTAGCTTCCTAAGGTTTTTATCCTATGGAACTTCATAAAGGGCTAGAGACAGCACAGCCTGCCTGGAAAACCTACTCCACTGCTTGGCCATCTTCACAACCGAAAAGGCTTTTCTTGGGTTGTGTCAGAACCCCCCCTGCTTTGTGTGAAGACTACTACCTCTTGGCCTCCTCCTGTATAAGAGGTCTGCAAAGAACTTTATTCAGTTGTTTAAAAATAACCAAATGTCACAAAGCCTTATTCAGTCATTTTACTTTGCAGGTATTGGGTGTCCTTCCTACCCCAGGGCAGTCTTTTTTTTTTTTTTCAGTCTGAACAGACAGAGTCCTCTCATCCTAACAGGGTATTTGCTCTTGATCCTGACCCTTTTGGTGGCCTGATACTGCAACAAGGGTGGTTGCTAGAGATGGGCTTTTGTCTTAAGTACGCCTGTTGGGGGGTAAGACAGGAGGAACTTCCAATTCCTATTATAAAAAGACTTAGTAATCTCGTATCTGTAAGAACGGAGCTGTAGGATTCCAGGTCCCCCTTCAGTGTTGGGCTGATCTTCATTTATGTTACCTTGTTTGTTGAATAAAGCCCACTTCAGTTCGAAGTCCCTAACGCCAGCCTGAAATGGAATTTTCACTGTCCCTGAAGAGCCTTTGTGGCTCCTGCCTGAGGCACAGTTGTGAGATCATCAAGGCACAGTCTATCCAGAGCCTGACCTAGAGCTGTGACTGGAAAATAATGAAATGCAATTCAGATGGGAGCTGTCGTATCTCTACTGTGCCAGTAGAGTTGAAAGGACATAACCAAGCAGGGAAAAGCAGAAACTAAAGACAAACCTAAGTTTTCATTTTCAGGGCTTCTGAGATCCTTGAAACTCTTCTGGGCAAAGGCGAGTCATGTGGTGGTTTTGTGTTTGAGGGAACAAAAACCAATGCCCTGGAAATAAGTCCTCCTGTTTGACAGAGCTGCTCCTGCTGGGATTTCTCAGCTAAGCAAGATGTTTGTGCTTCAGGGAGAGGCAGGGGCTCTGCAGGTCTGGCACGGTGCTGGGGGCATGGGGAAGTGCCCCCTATCCGAAACGTAACCTGACAATACGCCCTGGGTAGTCAAACAGAAATGCCTTAACGCCTGGTGATGGGTTTGGAGACTTTGCTGTGGGATTGTTGAGTTATAATATTCATGTAGCAAGTGCACTGGGGCTTGTGACTGATTTACTTGACGATTGTCTGAGTTTTCTCTTTTCCTATTGATAAACAAATAGTACTGATTGCTTGTGGGCTTATGGAATTATGAATTTTTTTGCCCTCCTACGCCTCGCTAATTCTTTTTCCCACTGCCTTTTCTCAAGCCTGCATGCCGTTCCCGGTTTCCCAGGCGGGCCTTGCTGCGGAGAGAGGGAGGCTCAGCGGGCGTGCGGAGGCGAACGGCTCGGGGATCCGGAAACGGCGACAACGGTGTCCCAAGAACTCCGGGATTCGCCCCCCGGTGACGAAGCCCAGCGCCGTTTAACACGTCGTTCCCGTAACCCTTTCCTTCCCGCCCGCTCCAGGAGGAGGAGGAGGAGG
>VYZR01108501.1:8976-40769 GCA_013400675.1 Oxylabes madagascariensis | reverse complement strand
TTTTGTACAAAACCACCACCTCCATATTTTCAGAAAGAACCGACTCTGAATGAAAGTCACTTTCTAAATTAAAAAGTTGCAGTGAAAATTAGTTTCCAATTTTGCAGGTTTTATATTCTTGCTTTGGGGATAATTACAATAATCCAGTAATTTTCTTTCCAAGACACTTTCAGAAAACCAAAACTTCTTCATTCCCTCTGTCTCCCTTCAGGATTTTAAAAATAAAGTTAGTTTTAATGAGCAAAGTGATTCTGCTTGACACCCCTGATAAAAGAAATGAAAACCAACATAGTAATGAATTTTATGCAGTTGCATAAAAAATATCACGGGCAGGAGGACCTCAGTTCCTCCCCTTCTATGCCAATTTCGGAACACAGGAAACCCTGGAATGATGTGGCTGCACTCTGTCAGAGGAAACCATAACAGCACAAAGCAATAAGAAGAGGAAGTGCAGACTGACACCCATGGTCCTGCACAGATTTGGAGGGCAAGGACAGGAGAAGGCTGGGTTTTACATCCCGGTGACACTTGTTCAGCAGGAATTGCCTCTTTTGGTTTCTCCTGCTGTGGTTTGATTCTTCCCTCTTCCTGCAGGGGTTTGATTCCTCCCTCTGTGGCTTTAGACAAGAGGACAGGAAAGCAGCTCCCTGAGCTACCAGCAGGTACCTGGAAAATGGAATGTCTCAGGTTACTTAAGGGATGGAAACATCCAAGGTGCTGCAGGGGAGGAAAATGTGCCCTGGTCAGTGCTGTCACAGCCTTTGTCCCTCCCAGCATCCATCTCAGAGCTCGGTGCTGGCCAGCACACAAAAGAGAGGCTTTCTCAGAACACGAGTCCTGCAGATCCTCTGTGAGATGGGAATTCAGGCTGCAGGCTTTCTGGCACCACCACCAGCAGCAAAGACAAACCACTTCGTGCCCAGTTACAGCTCTGCAGCTGATTCAGGGAATTTGCATAAACGGCAACTGATGGGGAAAAGGCCCCATTGCCACCGAGTTCAGCTCCCAGCCCTCCAAAAAAGGGATCCCCTTCCCTCCCCCAAAGCTGCACAGCTCCTACGGTGCTGAGACAAAGAGGGCCAAAGCCAGTAGCCAAAAACTACTTCAGACATGGCAGACAGCGACAAGGATCATCTCCATGGAATGGTTTTATTGCAGCGAGGCTCTCCAGCCTCCCTTGATGAGAGCCATACTTCAAAGGCAATCTGGCCTGGATTATAAACTCTGTAATATCTGAGGAGCCAGGAGCTTGCAGTTTCCCATTAAGTGGTATTAATTGCCCTGGTTATCGTGTTCTGCAGTTTGACCTAACCTACTGATTCCCCTTCCTCTCCTGCTGCAGAACATCCATCACTTTTTAAAGGGTTCCACAAAGCTACAGGGAAGGCTCTGGTTTGTGTTAGCTTGATTGCTCTGGACTGTAACAAAGCACCCATCACAGCTGCCCAGCCACACTAGAGATCTAATCTTTCCATGTCTCCAGAGGGGAAGGCTGGGCAAATCATCAGATTTAACCTCCCAGGGCTTTATTTCTGGCGTGGAGGATGTCAAAGGCCACACCAGCTTTCACTTTTTCCTTGTTCCCTCAGAACCCACAGCAGCAGACAGGAGAAAAGCAGGAAAGGCAAGGGGGAACAACAGAAACTGGACTTTTCATGCCACTGAACAGCCAAGGGCCACGTGCAATGCTCAGTTCCTGGCCCAAGAACCACAGGGGTGAACAAGTGGCCTTTGGGAACTCAGCAGCCAAGGCTTTTATGGAGATCAGCTTTTCTCCTGAGCGATGAGGCTGCTGGGGATGAAGCCACGTGTCCAACACCTACTTGTGGCAAAGCTGGTAGGGAATCCAGCACAAAAGCTCATGGCATGTATGGATAGTCAGTGTTTTCCATCCTGCAGATTTCCTTCAGCACTGTTCTGACTGAACTGTTGTATGCAGGGCAGTGAACTCCCCGGGCGACTCACAGGGATGTGTAGCAAACCCATCTCGTCTAGGGTCCTCCAAAATCTGCTCCTCCTCTCCCTCTGGAAACAAAAAGTTCAGGGCTCTTCTGCTTCCTGCTGCTTAAGGTGAAAAAGTGAGGAGGGGTAAAGAAACAACGGGTTTAATTCCTATCCTCTGTCTCTCCCTCAGTGCTTTATTCCCTGAATCAACAGAATAAATTCCTGGAATCACAGAGTGGTTTGGGTTGGAAGAGACCCTTAGGATCATCTGGTTCCAACCCCCTGCCCTGGGCGGGGAACCTTGCACTGGACCAGTTCTGAAGAAGCAGAAAATCCGCAGTGTTTCTTCAATGAGACCCACCCTGGCACGGTTTGATACGCCCACCTCTGAACGGCAAATGAATTCCAGGAGTTTGGCTCATGTCTGCACAAACCCAGTGCTGTGTGAGCAGCAATGCATCCTGCCTCGTCACAGACATCTCAGGGAACGAGCCAGGAACAGCTCCTCTCAATGCAGGCCTCTGACTCAGGCTCAGACTCAGGATTTTCCAGTTAGACTCAGGATTTTCCCAGATTTTCTTTCCATGAATCCAAGCCCTATCAACCAGTGTTCACCCTAAGGAAGCGTTCCTGCCCGGGGTGCCAGATGCTGCCTCAGCTGCACTCACAAACATCCAGATGGAGAGGGAGGGGATGATGGGGGTGCACACGTGAACGTGGGCTTCTCCTCCGGCGGTGTGAATCAGCCACGCTGCAATCACAACGCCCAGTGATACTCTGTTAAATGGATTTTAAAAAAGGAGACTTAAAGGAACTTGAGCAAAATTAAAATATTGAACCAACCAGTGTTCACCCTAAGGAAGCGTTCCTGCCCGGGGTGCCAGATGCTGCCTCAGCTGCACTCACAAACATCCAGATGGAGAGGGAGGGGATGATGGGGGTGCACACGTGAACGTGGGCTTCTCCTCCGGCGGTGTGAATCAGCCACGCTGCAATCACAACGCCCAGTGATACTCTGTTAAATGGATTTTAAAAAAGGAGACTTAAAGGAACTTGAGCAAAATTAAAATATTGAACTAGCTAGTCAGATTAAAAAAAAAAACAAGCTGTAAGCATTAGAAGAGAAAAACCATTTTGCCTCTAACACAAGGAGAATTTTTAAGAGCAATTTACTGTCTGTTCTTCAAGGAGGTATTTCAGCCTGGCTTTATGCTCACTTTTTCAAAAGAGGCTGACCTGAACATTTTTTTATTTCTTTCAAGCACAACAATCCAAACCAAAGCCACTTCTTTTTGTCTGGCCCCTTCCTTTCTCTGTATTAATTTCAATTCAATCAACGAGGCAGTTGCATAACTGTTGTTTGTAATTGCTGTCACGTCAACCCTGAAACTGATCACTGCAGCATTGAAGTTATATAAAAGGTTTTGTTAGGATTTTTGTTATTTTTCTCGTTTAAATTGTGGGAAGATGAAGTCCTACCCTGGAGAGATGTTTTGGTTTTCTGAGCTCTGTTGTCTATTAGTCTTGTGCTTTGGTGTCTTTTCTCTCCAGTTTTGTTTTACACAGTGCAAGGGTCTGTTTATGCACAGAAACTCTCCAAAAGCAGTTCTGTGCACCCCATTTAATACACAGGGTATAAAATAAACTCTGCTGAGTCAGAGAAGCTACTGGCAAAAGCAAAGTTCACAAAATGGGTAAGCTCTTAAGGAGCAATTTAAATTTCTGGCAAGGCAGACTATTTAAATGCTTCAGTGGCTGGGATTGTAATTTACCTTGTTCTTCCAAAAGCAGTGGACTGTTTCCCTGCAATGATGGAGTATCAAAGCCCATGGGATCACTTCTCCTTGTGTGTGCTCTTCACTCAAACACACAGAAATGCTCCTGGAGTTGAGAGTCAGCTCCTCCAAACTCTTCACGGTGTCCTTGCTCCTCTTGAGCACTCCTGATCATCCCCTTTGACCCAGGGGTGTGCTCACCTGGGAGGGAGGCTTTTCCCTGCCCCCTGAGAATTTAAAGGATCCATTTTACCATTTGTTTTCTGTCTTTCTAGAGGCACAAATGCCAGGGCCATACTCACAGATCTCTTGGGCCCAAGGTAGTCTGAAAGCCATTCTGCACTGCAGACAGAAATGCTTCAAGCCAACAAATAATTAAGGACTTTATTTTGACATAAGTGAATTGTACTCAATACTTACTCATTCCTTCATACTTAAAAGCAATCTGTTTGTAGCTGAATTGCTTCTTCTTTAAAAAAGTCTAGACAATGTCAGACTCTACAAAGAGAAAACAACGAAAGAGAAAAATACACTGAAGTACCATCAATGCTCACTTCCTCCTAAAAAAATGAAAACCCTTCTAGACCAGAAAATATATCTGCTTCTTACAGTGTCTTGTCTGTAAGTCCTGCCTCCCTGGGGAGGAGAAGCTTGTTTGGAGATGGACACGGCGTGGCAGGAAACCACATCTCTCATTTCCACTCCAAAATCAAGAGAAGCTTGTAAGGGCTAAAACAGAGCAAAGCAAGGTTCTTGCTGGAGGTCTGAGCTCATAACCCATTTCATTTGAGCATGAACCAAGAGACAGCAGCACCAGCTCTTCCTGTGGAGAAGCAGCAAGGAGAGAGTTGGTCAGCTGATGTTCTCACATGGTCATTGTTCAAAATTCCCTCTGAATGAGCACACACGGATTTTGTGTGCATGTTCAGGGGAACAGGCAGCACTCAGTGAGAAAAAACTGTTACCTTCTGAGTGATGGGAGCTTTGCAAAACACAGATTTTCAAGCGCCTAGGGAGGCATAGAGGAGACCGGGAATGCAGTTTATCCAGATGCAACACAAGCATTCCTAAAGACACTCCCACAGGAGTCCTGTAGTGTTTGAAATGAGAGGGATGTGTGTGTCTAAGAGTCAGGGCACAGCCACTCAAATTAACACACAGGTACGCTGAATTTCTTAACTTTATAATTTGGATAGAAGCGTTCAAACTTCAGCGAGGTAAAGGTTCAAGTGAGATACATAAATAGATGCCCTGTGAGTTGCTCTCTTATCTTCACCTGAGACCTGGTGACTGAGAGAAAGGCAACTGATGCTCAAAGGCAATTAACTCAAGCACTTTGAGTGGTTTTCAAACACACAGATCTCGCTCTGGGTGTTTGTGGCCTATTTCTCAAGGATTTGTGAAAGGCAGCTGAGGAAATCAGGGCTCCTATCAGTAAATCTCCTATTCAAGCATGCTCGTGTGCTCTGAAACACAGTTAACAGACCCCAAACCCCACAAGGACTGCACCCCAATCTCTGGGCTGTAAGAAAGGCTCTGCCATGGACACACCTCTGCATGCTCAGGGTCTCACAGCAACCTCGGCTCGCACAGTGGTGATGTTACCTTACTGCTCTGGAGATGCAGCTTGTGGAAAGCACTTTGTGCATAACCTAAGCCAGGTTTCTCTCAGCAGCTTCATTTTCCTAGGGATATCACCTGGGTAGGAATGGTGCAATCAGCCCTGGGAGAACTCTCATCCCTGCTCTGCCACATTCTCCATAGCTGAGTTTGGTCTTAGCTCAGATGCTCTCCTCTAAGCAAAGGAAATAATCCTTCATTACTGTCGGGAATGAAATGCTTGACGCCCTAAGGAAGCCGCACAAAAAGCTCCAATAGTGTGCACTTGCTTTGTTAAGGGTGGCTAGAAGATGTTTCACACAAAACGCGGTCGTGCTTTGGAAAAACCTGCTCCAGTCACCAGCTGAGGCATCACCATCCACCCCTGCCCAGCTCTGGGGTGCTCTGTGCATTCACAGCTTCACCCTCACCCAGGTGTGCCCTGCCCAGCTCTGGGGTGCTCTGTGCATTCACAGGTTCAGGGGTGCCCTGCCCAGCTCTGGGGTGCTGTGTGTGAATTCACAGGTTCAGGGGTGCCCTGCCCAGCTCTGGGGTGCTCTGTGCATTCACAGGTTCAGGGGTGCCCTGTCCAGCTCTGGGGTGCTGTGTGTGCCTTTACAGTCAGCTAGAATTTAACTGGGGACACTTGGCTAAGCATCACTGCAGACTCCAAATGGGGCCTGGCTTCAAAGAACCCAAATTTTTGCTTTCATGGGAGACCCAAGCCTCTGCCTCTCACACTGGAAGCTCTCCAGGGCCCTAACCAGATAAGCTCCTTCCTCCAGTTATGCTCTTGGTTCAGACACTTGTCCCTACGCATGGTCTTCAGCAGAACTGGGGATTTAGAAACTCTTAAGCCCTACCTAAGGCTCCAACGACTCTGCACCAGGGAGTGCTTTTCCGTTTTCGTGTCGGACACTGAACACAGTTTGGCAGCTGGTGTATAAATCACTCCAGCCTGCCTGTAACTGAGCTGGTGTAGGGCAGAGTTTCCTTTTCAGCCAAGCACTTCCCAACCTCCCGTTTTCCCAAGTTATGTGTTGATCCAGCTGGGATTCCAGCTCACTCAGACAGGTGGGTCTGTAGGAGGAAAGGCATTTTAACTGCAAGGGTTGTAGAAACAGCAGAGATGGATTTTAAGTCCCATCACTCTGGGCTGTTTCACAACTACTTTGAAGCTCACAGCTGCCACTGCAGTGACTGCCTACTGTCCCTTTTAAACACCTTCTGCTTTGGCTAATTTGATTAGGCTCCCCCTTGGCTTCCATCAACATCACCCTGTGGAAGGCTGGCCCCACCACTTCTGCAGAATGACGTCTAAAGAGAACATGAACAGGAGGCAATCTAATACACAACGGAAAGTGAAACAGAAATGTGTACTTTATTCTTAATGCTCTTTACTCATGTAACTTGTCCAACCATTTATTAATGTTAATTTTATTTTAAACTACCTTTCTCCCAGTGACAGCTTCAGCACCAGCGAGTTCTCCTCGTATCACCTATTTCGGGCCTCGTTATGAGCAAAGCTCAGAGAATGTAGCTCAAGGGACAGAGTTGCACCTTCTCACTGAAGGTCCAAGTCACTCTGTTGTACTGCAAGGCAAACTCTGGCAGAGTTAAATAACGACACAAAGCAAAGATATACTCCATAAAACATTAATATTTTAATGAAAAATCTTAGCTTCATGTTTCTATCCAAAGACACTCAAAACTAGTTTTTCTCCCCCCTTAATTTTGACCTATAATGGGACCAGTTTGGAGATTTTTTTTTTTTGTATTTTGGAACTTTTTTTTTAAAGATTAAACAACCAGGCTAGCAAAAAGGTACCCAATACATACTCTTCTTATATCAAACAAGCTAGTATTTCAATACAATGTAACTATACAGAATATATACATTACACGTATGATCACAAAGCAAACACTACAGGCTCAGAACAGATTTGAAAAAACATGATATTCACATTGATTACAATAACTCTAAAAATGATTGTAACGTTGAAACGGCACTTGGTTTACAAAAAAAGTCACAAAAATATATATAGCCACCAAGAACTATGGTTCCTGAAAAATACTAATAGCCAGATAGTATTATATAAAATGTGAAGTGTATTTAAACATCGTATACATTAAAAAACAAAACCAAAACCCAAACCCAATTCTGTTAGGTCAATAAACATGCCAAGTAATCTAGCTGTGGCCAGCATCAACAAGAGAAGCTGTACTGTGGATGAGATGATGACTGGATATACGGCTGGTGACTGGAGACTGGCACAGTTAAGGGGGTTTCACTGTTACTAAAATGCACAAAGAAGCCCAACAATAATTTAATTCACATTTTTTTTCCTCCAGCTTCCGCTTTTCCCTCTTCAGGGTTTCACCATGAGGCAGCACCTCGAGTGAAGGCACTGCAGGAACAGAGCAAGGAAGCTGTCCAAGGACTCGGTGTAGCCAGGGTTACAGGTCAGAATATCAAAAGCATGCATCAGCTAAATGAATGGTGAAACAAAATCACTCTTCTGGGGACTTCAGCAACCCTCAGGAAGACTCTAGGTACAGTTGCCACACAGGCTGGCAGCACCAGATTCCACTTTTTTTTTTTTAGTGCAACCAGATTTGTAGCTGAGAGCTGTGGGACACGGAGTTACTGCGCTAGCACACACGGAGTGAACGAAAACCCAGAGCAGTAAGTACTGCTGCACTAAAAAAATTCACATTTGTTTCTTTTATGGTACATTTTATCAAATACTTGGAACCCACTCTATTTACCAGGTACCTTTGATGTGGCTGAGGTACTGTCTGGCCTTGAACCCTCTTACCTGCCATCACGATGCTATGGGATTTATTATGTCTACAGTTGGAGATGAGAACCCTCCAAAACAGGATTTCACCTTGTGAGCAAAACTCGAACGTAACCGGCCTGAATGAAAATCAGCTATTTTCCATATTCTGATGGTGTGGAAGTTGCAATGGACGTAGGAGCAGCAGGTGCTCCTCCATCTGAATTCTCTCATCCCTGCAGGGTGCACAAAGCTCCCGCGGGATTTGCATATAAAATGTTTCCTGGTTTGTCTCTGGGAGAGACCAGCACTCACCTCAGTGCTCCCACAGCCGGGGCTGCAGGGTGGAACCAGCGACCAAGAAGCGCCTGAAGCCCTCATATAAAAACCTTAAACCATAGCTTAAAAACAATAAAATCTCATCCCGCAGGGGACATATAGGGATCATAGTCTTATAAAATATATTTGACTGCATTGGCAGCTATTACTTTTTTAAAAAGTTTAAATTCACACCTTTTAGACTCAGAATCCATGTGAACCCAGAACCATTTTCAATAACCGAGTCTACTGATCTCTCAGTATGAGAGACTTGACCATGGTCTCTGTGAGCCTGACAACTGAACTCCAGCTGTGGGAAACACCACTTGTGGCTGACTCTGCTTGGAGCAGGAGGGCTGAACCGCATCACCCCTGACCCTTGTCAAGCAGACATAGAAATGCATACTAAATAATAGATTTTTTGGGGGGGGAGGAAAAAAAAAACCCGAAGAAGAAATAAGAAAATGTATCTCAGAATTCGAAATGCTCTGATAATGTACTGAAAGAAATTTATGTTTTAGGTTTAATCCCAAGTGTAGTTTAAGGCAAGTTTTTTTCTATTTTAGTTATCTCTCTTGCTCTGTTTGGAATCCAAGTACATTAGCAACATAAATTGTTTTAAGATGTCCTGTGTTTTTACATCTCTCTTGTGAAGAACACCAACATTTCAAAGAACTGAACACTTCCAACAAGTTAGAGAGCAGAAGTAAAATGGTGTTTGCATTTAAACTGCATTCATTTCTATGGAGAAAAGAGATATTAACAAGAAACAACTACAGACAGGAAAATTAACAAGTAAACCCAACCCTAAACCAACCAAATAAAATCCTCCAAGAGTTCTATTGTTCCTCCAGCTGAACCAGATTGAAAAGTGAGAACTAAATTAGGATGTTACCCAGAGATAAGGAGGTTGAAAAGATAATGTGTAACATACAATGCAATAAGTAATGAACCCCAGGCCTTGCCTTGTACCTTGGTGTTAATGATCCTTATTTCTTTTCAAGGAAGAACAGATCAGTTATAAAGTCTTTGTAACTTTCCCCCTTCTCTTTGGTATTCTGAAAGCAATCACTTTCTGACTCAAAATTTTAAGTGTTAAAAATCCAGATATGTGTATGGTGTATTTGTACCTTCTCACCAATGAACTCTTTAGCAAAATACTTCAGGGATGAAAATGATCAGATTCTAATGATCAGATTATGTCCTTCACCTTATACCTGACCACCTTTGATTATTACATCTCTGCAGTCAGGAAATGTGGTTTGGGTGAAGCACTTTTCAGAACAAGAAACACAAAGGACTCTCATTTACCTGCATAACATGTCAGGAAAAAGAGAAAATGCTGTATTTGAGTTCAGTGTTGTAGCCCTCTAGTTCAGAATAAAGCTCAGCAAAAGGCATTGTCTTGTCTCACTGGCTTCTCAGAGAATCAGAAGTGGAAGAGAAATGGTCTCTAAATTCAGCTCATCAACAGGCACTGGGCTGTTTCACAGTACAGCAGCCCAGAAAAAGCATTTCTCCTTCAAGCCCTTTTAAGACGCCTCACAAAGGTGGATATAATCAAGACTGAATTGCAGCACAGAACTTCTTTGCAGCATGTTTCTTAAACACCCTTTGGATCTGGTGGAGAAACCTCCTTCCAGCAACTTGGGAAGTACTTAAATCCCAACTGTTTTCGCTCTATTTAACTAAAATATGTGGGTTTTACCTAAAAAGAGAAAAATTGCTTAAGTCACTGAAACCCTTTAAACCCTTTCCAAAGGTCAATAAACTTTTTTCCTTACAAAAGCTGGCTATTAATAGAAAGAACTCAGACCCAGAGAGCATCAGAGCTGCTTAGGCTGACTGAATACAAATTGATGTGCAAGATAATACAACTTTTGTGTCTTCTGTTTCTTCAGGAGCAACCCCTCTCTATTGGTTTCATTTCCTCCTCATGTTTGCATAAAACAAATCCGGCCAGAAAACAACGATTTACAAAAAACAAGACTCAAAACGAAGGCAGTATATCATGCCTTTGGAATACTGAGATCAAGCAATACCTACTCACTCAGCACATCGTCTGTAGGCCGTGGGCATTTGGCATCAAACACTGAGTTAACTTCAGAAGCTGTAAGAAAAATCACAAATCTCCTAATGTACTTCCTAATTTAGGTTTCAAAGCAGTACTTGAGCCCAAACAGCCTCGACCAAACAAGACTCACTGCTCTGAAAATCCTACACCCTCCATTTGTAGCCTTTTCTAAATATGGAAAAATGAAATTGCAAATATTTTCAGTTTATTGCTTGCTTGAGCTGTGTGTGTAGCTGGAGTAATGGCCTTTAATAAACCGAGCTGGCAAGGATTTAAAGTGTTTTGAAACAGGAACAATTCATCATTGCTCTATAGGCTTTCTGTAAACAACCCCCCGTTGGTTAGAAAGTTGTCCTTAGAGAGAATAAATTGCTTGTTTTGTCCAAAACAGGCTAATAAAAATCTCTGAAACTATACATACATATGTATAAACAAAAAAAAAGTGCAATAATGCACAAAAGAGCTTATTTTTTCTGGTCTGTATACTCCTCTAGCTAGCTCTCAGATTAGTAAAAATACAGTGTGTATGTGAGGGGGCAATGATCAGAACTGCAAATAATCTGGCTGTGGTTTAAGAATTTCAGTTTGGGAAAGCCTTCATTTTACTTTGTGGTTCCCCATCTACAGACAGATACAGTCAGGAGATATTTGTCAGGCTTGCATGGCTAAACATTTTTCCATCATTCCCCATTCCCGGTGCACCTTTGGACTTTCCATGCCTAACCTCAGCTGGGCAGATCTGTTTAGGCCATTTGATCAAACAGTTTCTAAAAGGACTGGAATAGAAGAAGTGGGAATACCTGGCATTCATCTGGGCTGGACAGGGATCGTGTGTTTTGAAGAAGTGTGTGACTGTTCCTTTCAAAACCGCTCACCATTTGCAGACACAGGGCACAGTGAGGGCTTTGAAAAACAGCAGGCACATATAGGAAGTGTCACTTCTTTATGCAGGAGATTAAAGCATCCACTCAAAACTAGCCAAAACTGTTCCATCATGGTTTCCAATGCATCCTTTTGTTTATCATTTGAAAAAGGTTTCCTCTGATTTCTTTCCCTTAACCAGAGGGCCTGCAGAAGCAAGGGAAACTTAATGAGCTGCTCTAACTGTGGAAGAAGGAATAGTTAAAGTGATCTGAATCAGTTGTTCTTCTTTAGAAGTATATCACAGCTTCCATGATGTTCTGACAAGATCTTTTTTTGTGCAATCAGTCTTAAATATTTTCACAGAAGTGATCATTCAGTCATGAAAAATAATGTAACATCTGTCGCAGTTTTCAGTTTAAAGCGAAGCTTACAAAGTAAAAAGGGGAAAATCTCCCCACTTTTCGTTTAAAAAAATTAAATTAAAATGTACAGGACCAAACACAGGCACTTTCCAAAGAACAAAAATGAAACCAAACCATGAATTATTCGATAGTAATGGATGACAGCTCCGGTTTTGGAGGGTCACCCGCGGCTGCCTCAGCAGTGGCGTTAGTCTTTGGCTGCTCTGGCACATCTTCTTCCTTCTCTGCCAACCCACCCAGAGACCCCAAGGGGAAAGTGCTTTCACAATTCTGAGTCGACGACACCTGTGAAATGACAGGCATTTGGACAGAAGAGTTGCTCTCAAAGCCATGCTCCCCTAGCTCATACTGCCCGAGGGTCTCCTCTTGTTCCTGGTTTAAGTAGTCCGGTACTAGGAAGTCACTGGAAGAGGGGCAAAGGACAGAAGAGAAATGTCATTTCTCACACCGTGCCATCAGCTCCATCACACAAGCTACACACTGCATTGACAGAGAACAAAGGTACTCATTTCACATTGGCCAAGATCATGGCACTGACATACTCCACTAAGCACCATAACCTGGTTCTCATTTCCACACACACAGAATTTACTCAGTGGCATCTATTTCACATCTGTACTTCCTACACAGCGACTTCGTATTATTAGATTGTATCACCTTGATGAGAAGGCAAGTTAATGTCTGGAACACATTTGGCACTGAAAACCTCATTGAAAAAAAGGGAGCACTCAGGCTTTAAAAATAGAAACAAAAATGAGTTCAGCACTGGCAAAATGTGGCCCTTTCCATGTCTGAGGTACAACATCCCCCAGAGCAGCAGCAGGACTTCCCTCCGAGTGGGCAGGCTGCAACCAGAGGCACAAGGTGAGGCAGCTGAAGGCGGAGGAAGCTGCCAGCTGCAGCAGGGATTGTGATCCTGACACGTATCACACTCCTGAGAAAAGAATGGGATTGCATTTCCTTCCCCTTTTAATCCTTTCTGCTTCTGCTATGCACTCTTTAGCACCTGAGGGCTGAGTGGATCCAAAGAAAACCTATCAAACACCCCTGTTGTATTTTTTCAGTGCATGAGGACAGAATGAAAATAAATTTCTTTGCAAGTTTTCAGCACCAGACATGAAGTTTGTACCTGAGACAAGTATATACATATATCACATTTGTATGCTTTGGTTCACCTGGCAATGCCTCAGTCAAAAGAAATCCTTAAATGACAGCAGCATTCACTGCTCCAACCCAAACTCACAGCCAGCTCTGCCTAAACCTCGTGTTTGTCAAATCAGACTGAAGGAAGGGCTATAGGCAACTAAAATCACACCCTTTAACATGACTTTAATTTGCTGACAACAATGCAGTGCTTACCACAGCCAGGGCATCACCCTGCAGAGTTTTCGCTCCGGTTTTGGCACAAGAGCCAAGAACAAGAACGGCCTAAGCCCACAGATATGAAGCACTTGTACTTTTAAACAATATTCTGCTGAAAGAACAGCGACTGGCTTTCCTGCTTTGTTTTTCAATTTTTTTTGTCCTACGTCACTTCTGAGTTAATCAAATAGAACAAAATGCTCAAATGTTTTTTATGGGAAAAAGAATAATGTCTGGAAATCAGGAGGGTTGGGATTGCAGTGCTATAACATTCAGAACACGTCTTTTGCATTGCTGAAGGCAGATGACTGACGTGCACCAAGCTGCACTCTCTCTGTAGATTTAAGAGCTGGAAGACCTTTCTGTCTTCAATTTCTCTCATCCAACTTTTGTATTTTCTATCTCAAATTCCAACAATTACATTTATATTGATGAGAGAATACAGTGCTCGTCTGATACCTCAGAACTCTTTTAACAGTCTTCAGCAGCGCATTTGTGAGATACGCCAAGTCTTTTGTGCCCTGATAAAAAATGTCTAAGTGGCCCTTACTATTTCCAAACCTATTAGCCTAATCATTTAGTAATGTTATCTAGAAAATGAGAAAGGAGAAGGTCTGGAGTCATGCAATCTTTCCACAGTGTTAAGCAAGCACTTAAAATGAAGTAGGAAGTCTGTGCCCTATGAAAGTGAACAGGCTACGTACAAGATTTTGAAAAGCAAATCAATATTAAATCACAGATACTGTAGGACAGAACACTATGGCTTCACACCATTGGCCTGGCCATAGATACTACTGAAAAGAGAAATTAAGTAACCCAGAACCAGCCTCTGCATATCACTGGATTCTTCAGTAGCCTCCTATACAGCTCCCATGCTGTACGACAGATCAGACACAATAGAGAGTGGAGCAGGAATCAATCTGACTGAAATTAGCTGGCAACCTGATGAGAGGCACAGCAGGCTGCCCTGAAAGCAGGAAATGATGATCTAAGAAAAAAAAAAAAAAAGGAAAAAAAGGCAAAAAAAAAGGCAAAAAAAGAAAAAAGCAAGTTTCCCTGTTAGGTTTTTGCTGTGCACCTCACCTGCTCTGGAAGTAGTTTGCTAGCTCTGACGCTTCATGGTTCAAGCTCCTCAGGTGAACGATTAAATTTCCAGAGTTGGTGAACATGGCGCCGCATGTTTTGCACTCGTAAATCCGAGGCTTGCGGATAATGTGCCGGGAAACCCGCATGTGGTGTTTATATTCCCCGAAGGAAGTGAAAGTGGCACTACATATCTGGCACCGGAAACAGCGTTTACCTTCGTGCTTCAGGCGATGCATCTTGAGCGAGTAAGCTCGGGTGAACTTTTTCCCACAGCGGTCACACTGAAAGGGTTTAATGCCTGCGGAAGAGAGAACACGTTCACCACGTGTGACCACGGGCTGGGGCAAATCCCCCAGAGTGCTACAGGGGCAGCAGCTTAGGCAGTCGCAGCAAAGCCCTGTCTGAGGAAGAGATTCTCTGTTAACTTTAAAAAGGCAGAAACAATTAGAGCAGAGCTGCACTCAGTAACGACCTCCAAGAAATCTCACCGCTGTGACCTGTCCCGAGGCTCCTTCCCCACGGTTTGAAGGGAACGCAAGCCCCCGTGGATTAAAGATCCCCGGGCACAGCCAACACGGACCTGATGCTGCAGTCGTCTCCAGCGCCTTTGAACTCCTTTGATCTCGGCAGATTCTTGTGCCAGACTGGTTCCCAACAATGCAATTATCANTAATGCCTGCGGAAGAGAGAACACGTTCACCACGTGTGACCACGGGCTGGGGCAAATCCCCCAGAGTGCTACAGGGGCAGCAGCTTAGGCAGTCGCAGCAAAGCCCTGTCTGAGGAAGAGATTCTCTGTTAACTTTAAAAAGGCAGAAACAATTAGAGCAGAGCTGCACTCAGTAACGACCTCCAAGAAATCTCACCGCTGTGACCTGTCCCGAGGCTCCTTCCCCACGGTTTGAAGGGAACGCAAGCCCCCGTGGATTAAAGATCCCCGGGCACAGCCAACACGGACCTGATGCTGCAGTCGTCTCCAGCGCCTTTGAACTCCTTTGATCTCGGCAGATTCTTGTGCCAGACTGGTTCCCAACAATGCAATTATCAGCCTACCCTTAATTGCAATGTTTTTTTCTGGCTGCTTTTGGCCTTGGAGAAGTGTTCTGGCAAGGGGACTGTGCACACGGACGCCCCTGTAATGCAGCAGGAATGGTGATAAAAGGGCAGTAGGAGCCTTTATATTGCGTGGGAACCTTGCCGTACAAGAATTTTCGGCAACTTTGCATGACAGACAGCTCTCTAAGACAGCTGAGCTTCATGCCTCTTATTTTTTTCTTGTATTAATTTAGAAATTCAGTTCCTAGCTCGTTTTTCATTTCTTACCCTAAAACATGCCAGCTCTGCAACATGTTGCAGTGGCTTGAGTGTGTAATCACACAAACAGAACTATTACAATATAAAAGTCTGAGTCACCAAAACCTTCAAATTTAATAAAAAGTCTGAACTCCAGAAAGTGGGAAAATCCAAACATGAGGCTAAGAATCTGGAATATGGAGCTCTATTCATAATAGGGCTGTCAAGGAATAAAAAAGATTTTTTCAGAAGGCTGAATGTGCACCAGCCCTGGCTGTTAATTCCCCCAGTCTTTCACTCTGCTTTCCTTGCTTTCAAAGCAGGAGGTGAACTTTTAATTGAGGGCTTTTAGACAGAGAAAGCTGTAGTTAAGGTTACACTGAAACGCCCTGTTAAGCATGTGAAAACAAGTTAATAAACTGGAATATGGTCTGGTGGAGCTCAAACTTTTCATGCTTTCCTACTGTCCAAGGGCACTTATTTCCTCTGGTAGTTTGAGGGAAATCTCTTTAGCCACTTTGCTCATGTGAAAACACTTTCAACATTTACAAGCTTTGAGAATTCTTTTGCATGTTAATTATTCCAAACCAGCTATTCACATCTCTCCCAACTTTACCAGGGGTTGTTAGTTGACAGGCTGGCCAGAGATGCTTTGCTGTCAGATTTCAGCAACAGGCTTGGGATCATTTTGCACCTGATATGCCCATAAAATTTTCTTTTTCAAGTATTGAACACATATCTGGTTATTTTGCTTGAAAGGATTCAACAAATAATTGTTGACAGGGAAAAAATTAGACCTTGTAAGTTGTGGCTGCTCTGTCCTAGAATGGTTCAGCCTCTGTGTGCAGGTAGGAGTCAGACTCAAACCAGGAGATGCTACACCGTGAGGCTTAGTGCCCAAGTGCAATAACCCTTCAATATTCCCTTTATTCCCTCAAATGTCAATGTTATCACCACATAATGCTGACAAGTCTCGAAAACACCAATAGCAAAGACGTTGGGGAGTTCATGCTTGGTTAGAAATCAAAATGAATTTGGGGACCAAGGCCCAGAGGAAGCATTCACATAAACCTTTGGCTGCCTGCAGGAGCTAAATTGATTATCAAACCAATTCAGTTGTCCTGCAATCCCTCCAAAAAGTCTGAGATCCAAAGGCATACAACCTTCTTTAATGCAAGGACACAGATATTTACTTATGGCTGCAAGTCTCCTCTAAAACACAGCAGAGAATTACAACATGGCAGGGGAAGAATTTCAATCTACTTTAGTGCAATAAAAAGGCCAAGTATACTTTATTTCATCTCAGATCTTTTTCAGGAAAATTACTTATCCTCATGAGTTCCAGGCAATCAGGTTTTTTTCAGTCCACACAAATGCTAATCATCCATGAGCATAACTATCAGTTAGACTCCAGCGATCAAAACAAGCGTTTAATGAGACAAACCTCTACCCAGCCTTTCTGAAATCAACTCTCAAGCACTTGGCAGGTGAGTGAAAAAGCTGCATTATTACAACTGCTGCAGAGCGAGGCTGTGAGTCAGGGATTCTGGGGAACAGGGCTGTTTCTTACCTGAGTGGATAAGCATGTGTTGTTTTAGGTTCTGAATGCGAGTGAAGCGCACCCCGCACGTGGGACACTGAAAGGGTCTGTCGGGACCGTTTGGGCTGGGCCTCTCTGTGCTGCTGGTAGAAGGAGCAATGTAGAGTTGGTAGGGATACTGAACATTCTCCAGACTACAAAGAAAAAAGGCACTGATTTACAAACAAGCCAGAGAAATGATCCAAGAAGCTTCATCTGTTCAAATCTGAACCTTGAGCATGCTTTTGTGTGAGAAGGAAGAGACTGGCACGTCACATTTCTGCTGAAATCTATTTATTCTAGAAATCTCTGGGTCTGTAACAATATATCTGATCTGCACCTGAAGTCTCATAGTCACTGACTCTGCACATCTGAACACACCCAGGGAATAAGCTCGGAATTCTGTTTCTTTGGGCAACAGGCTTGAGCACAACTGCAAACTGAACGTTATTTTCCAGGCGTGGGCATTTTCTCCAGCACATCAATGACTTGCAATCACTAAACAGTCCCTGAGGAAGAGTTTACAGAGCTGAGCAAATGAAAAGCAAAGGAGTATTTTGCAGCTTCAGTGATATTTACAAATGAAATTAAAGCCTATTAATTTTTCATCTCAATCCATGTTCCATCAACAAATACTAGTATCTACAATTGTGTATTTCTAAGTTTAAAATATTAATCTAATGAGGTAATACTTGCTCCTTGTCTGATTCAAAGAGCTCCATGAGCAGAGTTCCAGTGCTATGTTTAAAAAACAGCACACAGACTGCAATAAGGAACAATTTAACTTTCAAAGTAATTTATTTAAAACTGACTAATTGCTCCTCCATAGCCTCCAGCTGCAAACTGTTTAAGGGAACTGTAGTGCTCTAATCCAAGTCCTCTGGCAAGGAACTTGCTGAAGGGCACAGTGAAATAAGAACAAATCTGCTGGTACAAACATGGGAACAACAGGGTTTGTACTTAGAGGTTTCCCTGCCCTGAGCATGAAGGTCTGTATTTTGGTGAAATGCCCATTTCAGCTGCTCCCAGCCTGCTGAAAGCTCAGCCTTCACTGGCAGCAGGGAACTGTTCTGACCCTGACTGTTCATTCCACGGCCAGCACATTGCAACTTCAGCTTCACTGAACTGTAATGTCTGAAATGTCCTGAGAAAAGATGCAATGATGTCTCCTCACAGTCAGAAAGTTTTCCTAACTGAGGAAATCCTTCTGCTGTCCTGCTTCCCCCACAAGCCCAGAGGGTTGGCTTCAGGGTTATGCTGGATTTGGGAACTTCTAACACTCACACAAATGAAACTTCTAACACTCACACTTTGCACAAATACAGTTTCCTAGACATCATACAAAAATCCTCAGAGCAGTTGAGCACAGAAGGGCAGGAACTAAGAGCACCTCTTTAAAATCAACACTTAAATTGTCTTTACTCTGGAAAAGGATGTCACTACAACTGTGAGGACACGGGGTATCTGAATTCTGAGCGAAGAATTCTCAGCACCAGAAGTTCCAGTTGTAAAATTTATCTGGAGAGAGAGCACCAGGTATCTCTTGATACACACAAGGTTAAAGAGTTTCCTGTAGAAGTTTAGTATCATTCAGTCTGTAAAACCCATAAGGATTTCTGATCTCACATGGCACTGGAGGAAGATTTGCACTGAAGAAGAAATTTTATTGTCCTTGACTTTTTATACACAGTAGGGTCCCAGAGCTGTGGAAAACAGAGATGCTGACAGACTTGTTGATCTGTGTGATAAAGGGAATATGTGCAAGAGCAAAGTCACTAGCTCCTGTTCTGGGCCTGGCAGAATGGAACTCTTTGCCATTTTGGGGTCTGAAAAAAGCCAGCTGAGGCCAAGTGAGGGTATTTTAAACATAGGTTCTGATTTTTCTGACCAAATTCCTGACCAACTCTGGCACTCCACTTCCTTTTTTATACATGTAGCGTGCTCAAATAAGAACAACATTTGGGTTTTGTGACAACAAAGAATTTCATGTTCTGACATGTTCCTTAGGTCCTGCCTCCCTCATTCCTGCGTTAGGGGACTGTGAGGGGGCACAGGCACGCTGTGCTCCTGGAGCTTTCTCAGGAGACACTCAAAGTAGGGCAGGAATCAGGAGCCAGAGCTCTCCTTTTGTTTCCAGCTTTCTCAAGCTCACTCACCCTCCACACCTGTGCTGGTGCCACCTCTCCACTGAAGAAGTGCTATGGGCACAACTCCATAGAAGAAATTGAAAATGAAGTTTGGTTTTTTAATTCAAACATCTTTCCTGATGAGGAGGGCTGATTAAAGCAGATCCAGTGGGAATCATGAGGCTCTCCAGCCACCAGTGCCTGCTTTGTCTTTTCCCATGCTCACACTGCCAGCAGTGTGAAATACCTATTTGGTGACATAACTTAGTTTGAAACACTACTACTTTTTCTCTCCCCTGCTTCTTTTCCCCTCACATTTACTTAATTTTTCACGACTTGCAATTTGTGATCAATATGGCATTTAACAGTTGAGATTTGTCTGACATCTCCAAGAACTTCTGTACCGGCTACGGAGAGAGAGAGGTTTCAAATGTTTTCAGTGAAATATTCTACTTGCACTTTTCCTTCTTTTCACCCTGAGATTATTTACATATTTAACTATGTAGAACTAAACTCTGACAAACATGAATGCCAAAATGCCAGTGAACCTAGAAATGTTCGTTATTTGCACATAACAATTATTTTGGAGAAGCGGAGGTTCTCATTCTATTGGATCAGAGAGGTCTTTTCTAAATTTTACAACTGAGCAACTCCTTTTTAAGTGCAACCACGAACTGATACAGAGACCAACTGTTCAAGCAGGCAAGATTAGAAAAGTGTAACAATCCAAATGTGAAATATCAGAGAAACAATAGATCAGACTTCACAGTGGAACAGTAATTTTAATACTTAACAGATTCCTGTGTGCCTATTAAGCTGACAACAATTACATGTGACCTACTGTTTATGAAACACTGATTATGCAGGAGGCCAAATTAATGATGTTAATTATTTAAGACAGAAACTCAAGAGATAAGACATCTTAGTTTTTGAAATTTTTCTGATTCTTTCCACAGTGACACGGATGTAATACTGAGAGACCTTTAGAGGGACTGGTCTCTTGCTTTGTTTTAGAAATAGAAATGTCATCATATATGCTTATTACAACATACATTTTTCAATATTAATTTGTATTGGACACACAAAACTGACACTGACATTTTGAGAATTTCTAGTTAAAGGTGCATGAAACATTCAAACAGTTTGGGAGGGAAATTTTCTCCATCTGTACAATGTATTGAGTGCTTTTTTCTGATTCAGCTACAGAAACATGTTTTATTTTATTCACAATTCTTATGCCGCAAAATTGTGTGCCCAAATTGCTGCAGAGTGAACGACCTGCCATATTTATTGGCTGCTGTGCCCATCCCATGCTTGAAATGGGAATTTAAGCCATGCTTGAAGGGCTGTCCCAGTGTATTTGAACGCACTGACAAGACAAATACACACACACACCTGAAAGGAAACTGCTTAGGTCTTGGAAGCACCATTTTACACATTTACCTGGTTCTTGGAATAACAACATTCTTGACACTTTCGTTTGAATTTATAAACTGAATCATTCGGTAGAAAGTTTTAGTTCTGGAGTCTAAAATCCCCATGACTCTTCGTGCACTTGTAGCTTTTGAAACAAGGAGCAAATTCTAGTTCATTTTGCTGATACTTCTGTCACTCTGAGACTAATTATTTTCAAACTGGGGCATAAACTAAGGTAAATATTCTTTCCTTCTCTGCATGGAAGACATCTTTTAGTGGGAATTTTCAGTGTGTTGAAAGAATTTTTTATCTTTTGACTTTTCTAAGCAGTTTGTGCTGAAGCTCTGCAGTTTTATAGGAAAGTTCTGAAATAATCCACTGCTGAAAATATGTGTGCCACTTGACTTCAGAATTACAGGTTTAAAAGCCTGGATTAGTTCAAGTGCAACATGTGCTCCTACTATTAATTCAACCCTTAAGTGCTGGGTGTTATTTTTATACTCAGGTTTGTTAGCAGATAAAATCTTCCATGTCATCGAAAAAGTCTTATCTAAGCAGTTATTTTCCCTTTTTAAGGGAAGTGGGACAGATTTTAGATGGAAATGACAGGAAGATTTTATGAGCTATGAAAATGCAGCTCTTGGTTATTATCTCTATAGGGAGCTTCTCTTGACACAGTTTCTGGAACAACTTCCAAAGGTTCACACTCCTTCCTCAGGCCCACTTGTCTTACAACCCCCTGCAAAAAACAGTTTGGAAAATTGTGCCTAGAGAGGGAATAGCTACAAACTGGAAGTCAGAGCAGTTGTGTGCAGCCTGTGTGCCATGTGTGGGTACCTCACTAACAGAACTCCGATGGCTCTTTGACCAAACAGACTCAGTTTCGTTTGGTTTTCTCTGCCAGCCTTCCCTTATTAGGGATTCCTTTAATAAATCATTCAGCTCAGCACAGCAAAAGCCGGCTAAATATTTACAGCAAGTGCCACACAGCATCTTGGTAAGAAGCTACAGGCAGAAAGTCTGGGAGAAGAGATTTAAGGCTGCTCTGCCCCTCCTGTGGCTTGCAGTAGCAAGGTCTGGTGAAATCAGGGCTAGGTTGTTGTTTTCAGTTTGTTGCTTTAGCATGCATGCTTCACATAGAGGTTTAATTAAAATTTATTAATAAAGAGCAATGATGAAGAAACAACAAGAATAGGACTATCTTTCTTCACCGGTGCTGCCTGGAAATAGATAGGAAACAAAAAGCAGCGAGTAAGCAGATTCTGACTTTGATCACTTACATTCTTCTAAAGCATCTGTCCCTCCAGGCACTGATTGTACTTTGATCAACACAGAGAACCAGATGTAGGAACAACTCAACATTGTGGGATTAAGGCTGGGGAGGTTAATTACAGCACAGCACTTGGTGCAGAACACTTTGCACACCAGGTTGGTACATACCGATCGTCATCGTCTGCATGAGCGTTAGTGCCAGAGGTGCTTTGGAGTGTGGGCAATCCCTCTGTAACCCCCTCATCTATTGAGCCTGGGCAAAGAAAAAAGGGCAATTTAATGCAAATAACTGTTCAAAAAGGGCTGGGGGGCAGGTAAATACACATCAAGCTTGCTTTTCCAAATCTCTGATAGACGCTGCTTCCTGGCTGATAAGATAATAAAAGTGCCTTGGGAAAGTCATTTAGAACACCCAGAAGCAACTTGTTCCAAATCAGCTTCTCTCTGCACAGATTACTCAGTAAATTGTCCCCTCAATAAAGGGCACATTTTGGTACACCTAGAAAATGGAAATGTTAAATACAACCAGTTTTCAAAACACATCCAGTACCGTAAGGCAGAAATGTCACATTCACCTAAAGGGACTATTTTGACAATTTTTCAAGACTTCCTGAGCAATAAGGAGCTCAAACCTGGTACATGAAATGGCTTTTGTGTTCCAAATCTTCCACAAATATAATAATTGATAATGTCTTCATTTATTGATAAGCAGCTGAGACAGGAAGAGCCCTCTGGGAAATCAGAAATGCAACACAAAAGAGACCAAACACCTGTTGGTTAGAGACATGTATATAAACAAAACCACTCCAGAGCTCTGCTCAGTTCATCAACTTTGGGGCAAATGCAGTTCAAGGGGCTTGGGGAACACAATCCAATGGCAGTGCAGCACTAAAACAAAGCCACACCTTCATGCACTGATGGGGCTGTTGCTCATCTGGGCCTCTCTCATCAACACTGGGCACTTGATGTCCCCACTGAATCCATGGGACATGAGGACAGACGGGGGAGGAGATTTCTCTCCCTACACCTCCACCTCGAGGACAGTGCTACGAGCTGCTCTTGCTGCTGGGGTGAAATAATTCTGCTTTCCAGCAGAGGGGTACATGAGCAATCTGAATTTGGGGACCCTAAAGCTCACCAGGAAAATCGAGTAGAATTAGGTGTACACTGGCAAGTGTCAGAGAAAACGGAAAACCAAAGAGAAGGAACGAAGATGTGAAAGGTGAAGCAGAAAATGTGCATCTTCTGTCAAAAAGAATGGGAGATCTTTCCTGAAGTGAGAGATTCTTGTCTTAATGTGACGCCATGTTGTGGGGCCAGTGACAAGAGGAAAATTAAATCTCTGGCAGCTTCACAATTAGTAAAATCAAAATTTTTCATTTTTTTAAGAGGTGACAAACTATACTTGGGAAATTCATCAACTAAGCAATCTATAGTGTTACAAAAGTTAATCCCATTTTGATTTATCCTTCTTTCTCGTGGAATACTTAAATGACAGTCTAGGAAAAATAAGCCCAACTGCTCTTAGGTTTGATTTCATGCCTTCACCTCTCAAATGCCAAAAGTGCTAATGAGTTATGAGAGTATCTTCTCAGACACAGCTGTTTTGTAACCATAATGACTTATTTATCAAGTTCCTGCTCCACATCTTCTTACATATTATAAAGTGTTTCCAAATTTAATAAATTGCAAATGAACAATTCTTAAATTTCCCAAAGAGTGAATAAGAGCTTTTTGCAATATCAGAGAGAGAGGCAAGAATGCTTTTGTAAATGCACTATAAAACACTGAGATAAACACATGCAATTATATGAGGAAAATACGTTCAGGGAAGAAAAAGCTGTACTTAAATAGATCTTGCTGCCTTCATTTACTATTCTTACATTACTGCATAAAGTAATGCATTTTTGGGAGGTAAAAAGTGCTTTCTAGCTACAAAGTGTGCTGTATCATAACTGTGCTAAAAAGCAAGAACACTGTTTCCCTTTATAGGAAAACATGAATAAAAACCATTCTGAGGATGGTTATTATGCCAAGACCACTAAATATTAATTCAAACAGATTCAAAGACAAAGAGCAGATTTGTACTTTAAAGATTTTGCCCTGGCACATTTTTCTTCTCTCTGCAGCTGTTTTAAGGCAGAACATGCTGTACTGACAGCAATGACAGATATTTAAGTTTAAAAATCATAATCACTAAAGCCAGAGATTCTCTACCCCATGCTCACAAAACTGCTCATCTGTGGCCGAGAGTTTACACCCAGTTTGTTCTTTAAGCTGCCTTGGTGTGATAGTTATTTATATATTTATGATATATATCACTTGAGATGCTATTTTTAACTTTCCCTAATCATTACTGGTTCTTGTTCTATTTTGTCTGCGATGATATAATTACCTTGATGAAATAATTTGCATCTCTTATCATATGGCCCTGGCAAAGTCTTTCAGTTCTGACTGCAATGAGTTAAAAACTGAATCAAACAAACCCTGTTTTTGAACAAGGACCACTTCTCCTGCTGGCTCCCCAGCAAACAAATAGTTTCTTTTAGTTTTGAATTTATGCACTATTTTGGCAAACTACATTTAAAGATTTAGAGTTAAACTAGAAGACATGAAGTCTGTTCCTCAGCAAAGGTAAACATCCTTGTCTCCAATAAAGAAAACATTTTCATTTGGAAAATTCATTACAATCTAAAATATCAACACGTGAGCCATACAAACTGGAGAACAATCCAACAGCAAAGGATGGCATAAATGGGAAATATTTTCATTTCTTTTTAGTGAATACTACCTGAATACTTTGGCATTGAATGTATACTGCTGTTCTGGAGGGTCAGCCTGATCTCACTTTCTCGAGAGAAGTCAGTGTTGCACTGACCAAACCAAACAAATAATGTAGACTACAAGGCTACAACTCTTTACTTTGCTGTAGTTTTATTTCATTACTGTGGGCAGCCTTTCACTTTCACATTATTTGAAAGAAGCAGAGCAGTCCGTTTGCCATTCTTAAGGTCTTCAAACGGAACAGGTGATATTAAAAATCTTTCAGTAAACAAACTCTGCTGAGCAAAGATCAAGCCACTGAAGAGTAAAATAGCTGACTTGGGCAAAATTTTGATAATTAAACTAGAAATATTGCAAAAGCTCCATCTTCTGATTTACTAAAAGCCATTCAATGCATTCTGTGCAGAGGGAAAAAGGGATTGTTCCAGTAACCTTTAAGTATTAGCTCTTAATAAAGAACAGCCTGCTATAAGAACCCAAAACTGGTTTCAAATTGTCTTTCATGGAAAAAAGATTTCTCTCAGCAACCAGCAGCATTTGAAGAAGCAACTTGAGAATCAAATCCCACAGAAATGGAAAGATTCTCAATATTATGACTGTGTGGTTTTATTTTTGTCTGGGGCATTAAGATGACAGTGTTTCACCACTTACTTTGCAAATCCTCTTACAAAGGCTCTCTGTCATGATTATACGAGATTTGATGTCTGATGCAAAGTACTATTCTAACCCTTTGTGGCTACAGGCACAAGCTTTTCAAATCTGATGCTGCAGCTCAGCTGACATCGTGCCTTTTGGCAGTAATGAAAGCAGAATTAAGTTTCCCCAGTCAGGCAACTAGAGGCAAAAAGTAGTTATCAACCTCTGCTGAATAAAGAGGGCTACCACAGGCTCACCATTCTCAGCTGCCTTCTGCAAAGTTATTTAAAGAACTCCAAGTTTATGTGTAACGTTTCAAAAATCAGAGGGAAGAAAGGGAGTTTCACAGAATAAAGCATGAAAACCCACGAGGCAGATTTCCTCCAATAAAATCCCCAGTGCCCACGTTCCAGTTGGGATATGTAACTGCAGAAATGGTCATACCTATAGATGAAGACTGAGGGCTGATCAGGAGATCCTCCTGCACTTGCTCGCTCCCTGGGACCGTCTGCTGGTCGCTCAGGGAGCTCTGGGATGCGCTCACAGGCTGCGACACCTCCTCGTGAACCTCCTCGTCACTCAGCCTTTCCACCTTGACGCGCACGTCCTCCTCGATCACCAGCGGAGAACTGGCTTTGGTGCTCTCACAAGTCACATAATCCGCCATCCTCCTGCTGGACTCGGAGGGCCCAGGCATTTCCAAAGTCCTAGAGTTCTCCGCCTGCTTCACCTTCTCTGACTGAAGTCTTCGATCAATTCCAAAAGGGAAAGTCCAGGGAAAAGCTAAGGACGAGTCCACGGGCTGATTTCTGGACTCTGGGTAGGAAGCTGAAGGATTGAGCACTTGGGGGGAGCTGGTTTGTGTGTTACACTTGAGGGGGCTCTCAGGAGACATAACGATGTAGCTTTTGCGCTTCCTCCGAGACTCCCGGCAGACGGGAATGGTTCTTTCCACCACGCTGCACTCGGAGGAGACGGGAGACAGGCTGCCGTCCCGGGAGGTGAAATTGCAGTTTGCACTGTTCTCCTGCCCCGCATCCAGCACCTTCTCCTGCTGGCTGTTGGGTGTATTCCACAGGATGCTGGACTTCATGAACTCCGAGCACGTGCTGGCCACGCTGAACATCTGCATGTAGCTGGCGGCAGCCAGGACGTCGATGATGTTCTCGGTGTTGATGGACAGCGTTGCTGTGTACGCGTACTCCAGCAGAGGGATGAAGCCCGTCACCGTCACGTGGTGCAGGTCTAACACGCTCTTGCTCTCGTCCTCTGCTTGGCCAACGAGTTTGGAGCGGAAGAAGTCACTGCAGGCTGCCAGAACCACCTTGTGTGCCCTGAAGATCTTGTCCTGCACGCGGATGGTGATGTCGCAGAAGTGGCCGTCGTTCCGGAGCATGTTCAGCTTCCCCAGCATCTCCTGGCTGTGAGCAGGGGAGTTATGAGTGAATGTTTTAACACCCATTTTTAGACGGTTCTCTTAGCGTTCTTCCCACATATGACAGATCAAAGGTATCCTGAAATAAAGAGGAAAACTGTCATTTACATCTCTGAAAGCAAAAGTCAAGTGGATTCATGATTATAAGACTCTGTATGACGAAAATTCATCTAAGGCCAGGTTCTTCTAAGATCCAGACTGTGCAAGGGAGCAACTCTGCAGAAATACAATTATTTGTAATTTTCGTAATCACAGATTTAATTATTTGCAATATATCCCTTCCATCTTCTATGCATCTATGTATCTGTATCTCCCTATACCTACAGGGGTATTTCTCCCTCTCTCTCCACATTCCTGCTATGCCCACTCAAAACCACATTCCCAACACAATTCAAAAAAAAGTTTGTAATACTAAAAATAAGGCATTAAAAAAACTGTTATCCGTGTAGAAAGCTGTATTTTTATTTTCTGGGCCCAGAAAACCATTGTTCACAGTTCTTAAACCTGACAGACTATTGAAGGTTTCTTTTAAGCAGGAAAGTCAGGTTGAGTCAACAACAAAGGTGCAGGAGTAATCAAATCTCCCAGGGAAGGTATTTAATACCAGAAAAGCTTTAGAGAAACTGCAGCACGAATTTCCAGAGGCCAGAGTTCAATCTAATAAACATAAAACAACAGTTGCCAATAGGTCTGATTTCCTGCTGTAGTGCAGGTATTGATTACCTAAAGCTGCTTTTAATAGTTTTAAACTAGGATGAGAAGTTATTGAAAATTCCTTCACAAACACAATGCAATATAAACCTCAAGGGAAAGTTTCAGTTTAAATCAAATACACATAAACTAGTTTTATGTATGTGATAAATAAAACAAGGAGGGCAACTTCTTTCTTCTGAAAAACACAAACCTGCCTTCTTGGTTCTCTCCATGTGGGAGCAAAAGCATGTGTTCTGTGCAAGGTCCTGATGAGAATGGGGATGTTTTACCCATGGATTTCCCCCAAAATTTCAGAAACATTTCATTGTAAAGGGAACATAAACCATGGTGTTTCACCTGCTTAAGCCCCTTCCAAGCCTCCATGGAAGCTTCTGTGTTGTACATGCCTCATACAATTAACACGAAATAGAATTACCTCACTGGTTAAACACCAACAGTATTATTGTGTTTGATTCATTCCTGAAGTCAGCCAGCTTCTGCACATCATCCTACTTTCCCTTCCACGTAAAAAAACATTCCATGCTTGCAAATGGCGCACGTGGAGCTTCACGGAGCAACCACAAGTGTGGAACAACTTACCCCAAATGTGACACACTGAAACGGCAGCTGTCACAGCCCCCCTGGTTCTACAGACACACACTTGGCTGCTTCTTGTTCCTGGGTTTTCACTTTTGATACTCAAACCCTTGCAGACAGAGGAACACTAACTCTTCCAGAGAACAGATTAACTAACACCTGATAATATATATAAAGTCTGGTGGAAACTAAAAGGGCCATTTGGGTTTAAAATGAAATTTCACACTGGTGCAGAGGAAGAAGTTAAGCACAAGCAAAACATTCCCTTCACTGAAAGAAAATGGATCGACCTCAAGAGGCATCTGAATATCCAGACTGTTTGTTCTCCAGCATGAATCAAATGAAAAGCGTATTTCATTGATCTCAGACCAACACACTACAGCAAAATCTTGTAACAGCATATTCAAAAACGGCCTTTGGATACCCTTCCTTCTGAAATCCCGCTCGCTGCAGCTGTTCCTTGGCACATCAGAAGTCCACAAGTACTTCTGTTCAGCAGCTCGCACAAGAACAAAACATTCACAAGGACTAGCCATGGAATAATTTGGTATTTAGAAATAGCACCAATTCATCGTTATAAACAAGGAGAAAAATCTCAGAGCAATGCTCCCAGTTCCTACAGGCCCCAAAGACAAGCCCATTTTCCCCACTGTTCTTCTGAACAAGGAATGCTCAGCCTCCAGTCCCAAAGTGAGAGCTCAATTCTGCTGCCCTGCTCCAAACCATTCCTTGTCCTACTCCCCCCTTCCTGCCGCCTCCTCTCCTCTCTTCTGGCTTCCTTTCCCCTTCTCCTTTCATCTTTTGCTTCCTTGACCTTGATCTGGTTACAGAATTTAAAATAAAATAGCGGAAGTCAGTGATGTGCAATAAATTGATTTAAATTTATTACAGGAGCAGTGCTCCTGCCACGAATGTGGGATACTGCTCTGTTAAATCACTTCTGTAAAATGACTTTCACCCTCATTGCACTGACACCTCCATTCAAACAAGTGGCTCCCACCCAGGCCTCAGTGTGAACAAGGAGCATGCACACACATGGTATTTCCAGGAAAATCCAAAGGGTCAGGCTGAGGAGGGGGGACAATATCAGTTCCTTACAGTTAATGATGTAATAAAAACATCAAATATTTTTAGAAGGTAATTTAAACAGTATGAAAGTATTTTCCACATGAAAAGATGAGCGTGCTAAAACACAGCCAGGTTATACAATGGTTCAACCCTCTTTCTCATCTTTTAGTGGCACAAGGCACTTTTATAGCTGCACTCAATTCAGTGACCTGAGAGGGTAAAGGGCTGCAACATTCCAGCTTCTGCCCAAGTCCATCACCTCTGTACTATCACCATTTCAAAATAACACATTGTCAGGTCTCATTTCCCATTCTGAGGCAGTCCCCGACAGCAGCTCTTGGACCACGAGGAGCAGGATGCCACATCCAAGAACTAAATATACCCATGCCCTTAGGAATGCTGGGGTGGGGACATCAAGGTGCACACCTAGACTAAGTGGTAAGTGGGCTGGAGCTGGAGAAGTTGCTAATTTTGGAGCCACAAACCATTGGGGATTCTCTAGGCAGGGACCAAGGATGGTATCACGGAGAGTGGGGCTCCTCCTCCCATTGCCCAGGCACACAACACATCTCAAACCTCGAGAGAAACACAGCAAAATTCAAAAGGCACTTTCACAAGTCTTAAAAATATTCACAGTGAGACACTTCAGTCCATATTTAATGGGCTGTATTTAACTTTGCCACAGACGTTTACAGTTGGAGGGAATGGTTTTTCCAGCATGCATTCCTGCCCTGGAAACGTGAGGAATCACGGTGAAAGCACGCATCCCTGAAAAAGGTGAGAATTCAAATGTGAGCACTTCAGGGCTTACACAGCAAGGACAGTTTTGTCCACTATTAGCCAAAATCAGTCTGAAGGGAAGTGCTACTCTACCAAAGGCTTTGTACAATCAATTTGAAAATAAGTTGGGTTTTTTTTTACTCCTAGAGCACAAATGAAGACCTGACCTTTACGTAGTTTGGAGTAACAGCTCATTCTCACTGTTTCAAGGCTACTGAAATGCAAGTTTTAGCATCAGCTACCATGGCACATCCCCTGTTTTGGGATTAGGCAGGTGTCAAGTTTCTGAGCTTAGAAACAGCAAAGAGGAAACTGAACACTGTAAGTGTACTGTTATAATGTAATGAAATGGTGAATGGAAAAGAAACTATATTGGAATTGAAAAATATTGCTTATGTGACCTATCCACTTCCATGTACACAGAATTTAGCTCCTTATTCACCTGCTGCCTACTGTTATGGCTCGAATCATTGGGTTTGAAACATGATATCTATAAAAAATATTTTAGAAGAGTCAGTGAATCAAACTAAGGGAGCTCTTTGCACTCAGTTTCTCACTTAGTCACTTTTTAGCACCACAAAACCACCACCCTACCTTTAACCTCTGTGCCTCTGTGTCCTAACCCGTGGCAATTTACAGCATGAAAACACCAACTTTTTCTGAACACTGAAACCAACACACTTGATACCACTTTGTAGCCATGTCAGTCCTCAAAACGATTTGGAAATTCCCACCCTGGTGCTCACCAAGCCCTCAGACACATTCATCCGACTGTGAGCCCATGGTGTAAATCAGATCATTGGTTGCTTTTTTATATTGTTATTTATTTTTAATGCAGATCGCTCCTTGGGTACTGGTTAGAGCAGCATTCCATCAACAGCAGCAATCAAGACACAGACAAATCTTCCACAGGGATAAACATGTGACCTGGAGCATTTTATCTCTGCAATCTCGCTGCAGTACACAGGTACCAGCACCCCTAAAGCCCTCAAATTAACTGGTTAGTATAATTAAGTATAATTAAGTTCATAACTGAATCAGAACAACTGCTTCAATCAGAGCAAACATCAAGACTGCTATTTCTGTTTCTATCTGAACACACATCTGTTTCCCAAACAGCAGCTGGCCTAATAAAAGGTACTATCTCCGCTCTGAATCTTGCCCTGGTTCACTTCACAAAGCTGCTGGCCAGAGCTACCACACCATTCTGCTTTCAAACCAATCAACAGCACTTCCTAAACTTTATTTAAAATCATATTTGAACTCAGGTTAGTAAACCTAGTTTGAGCTCAACCCAGCGCTGTCAAGCCTGACAGGATTCATGTCAGAGAGGCAAACTGAGGTTTCTGTGCTCAAAATGACGTCAGTGAGGAGCGTTCACTCTGGAGCTCCGGAATCTCTGGAATGCAAACCTGTAACCTTTGGCTGCACTGGGCGAGTGGACCAGGGAAATGACCCATTCTGGGAAGCTGGGCTGGAGAACCTCAATTTCCTCCAGGACAGCAGATTCCAAACCCTGAGTGCACAAAGGAGCCAGTGTTCAGGAGCTGCTGCATAAACACCGTTAGGTTCAACCTGAAAGAGATGCCAAGCTCCAGCCTGTACTGGGAGTGAGGTGATGCCACAGCCTGCAAACAGCTGGGAGCACTCAGTGCTGGGCCTGACTCAGTCCTTGTCCCTCAGCTCAGGAACCAGACTGACTCTCCAAACCATTTCACTGAAATGTCCCAGGACTCTGATACTGCCCCTGTGTCTCTTTCCTCCCAGCTTCTCAGAAGAGGACAATTTTCAAGCACTTTCTGTTTCAAAGGGTTTGGAGGTGTTTTGTTCTTGGGCAGGGCTCAAGCTGCACATTGAGCAGTCCCCTGGGAGGATCCCTGTCTGCCCAGC